>PVKE010005756.1:0-57492 GCA_004027555.1 Craseonycteris thonglongyai
GCCAGTGAGTACGTAGTGATAGCACACACAGTGTGATTTTAATTTGCTTTTCTTTGATGATTAATAATATTGAGCATCTTTTTATATGTTTATTGACCATAAAATATCTGTATTTGTGAAATATCTGTTCAAGTCTTTCACCCATTTAAAAAATAATTTTTATTAAGATATAATGCACAAAATATAAACACACAATTTTAAAGCTTACATTTCAGTGGTTTTTACTATATTCACAAGGATGTGCATTATCTAATTCCAGAGCATTTCCATCACCCCCCAAAATAAACCCCACACCTCACTCCTAATCCCTCACCCCACCCCTACCCCCAAGCAACCTCTAATCTACTTTCTATCTGTGTATATTTGCCTATCCAGGACATTTCATATAAGTGGAAACATACTTTGTAGCTTTTTTTGCCTGGCTATTTCACTTAACATAATATTTTCAGGGTTTGTAGCATATACCGGAACTTCATTCTTTTTTATTGCCAAATAGCATTCTACTGTATGGGTATACCACATTTTGTTTATCCATTTATCATTTGATGGACACATGAGCATTTCCACTTTGGGGACCAAATGCTGCTACAAACATTAATGTATACATTTTACCTTGAGTATATGTTCAGTAGTGAATTTGCTGGGTCATATGATAACAACTCTGTTTAACAGCCAAACTGTTTTCCACAGTGGCTACGCCATTTTACATTCCCACCAGCGAAGTATGGGGGTTCTTTTGCCCATTTTTAATTGGGTCAATGAAGCATCATTGTAAAAGTAAAAACTGTAGATACTCTATACATCCAAAATTAGGTGTTCGTTTAATTATAATACTCCAGAGCATGGAATAATACTAAAGCTATTACAAAAACAAAAACAAAACAGATCTATAAGTACTAATAGAATAAGTTAGGTGAAAAAAGCAAGTAGCTAACAGCCCCATTTATATAACAAAGCTTTATCTATGGAGTCAGAAAAGTCTGGAAGAATATGCACCAATCTAAATAAGGGCAGTAGATGAATAGATGTGGAACAGGTAATGGGGACTTTCTATCTTTGGCATTTACTCTTATCAAAATAAATATGGGCCCGTGATTTTTTTTTTTTGGTAATTTTTAAACCATATATTTAGGTGAAACATTTCAAAGAAATTATTTGTTTGGTGTAGGGTTAGTGCAAGGTTTGAAAAGTTTTGTGAACTCCTGCAGAGCAACTTTCCATCAAAACTTGTTAAAATGAGGCATTTTTACCTTTTTCTTGTCAAAATGCTCATTAAAGCATTTGCTCTGACTGTGAAAAGTTCCCTCATCATAAAAAGGATTATTAACAGTAAATATAACAGTATGTTCTAAAATTAAATTTAGCTCATGATATAAATACTAAATGAAAAACATCAGGCTATAAAGATATAAACTAGGGGTGTCCAACCTTTTGGCATCCCTGGGCCACATTGGAAGAAGAAGAATTGTCTTGGGCCACACATAAAATACACTAACACTCATGATAGCTGATGAGCTAAAAAAAAAAAAAAAAAAATTTGCAAAAAAATTTCAATGCTTTAAGAAAGTTTACGAATTTGTGTTGGGCCGAGTTCAAAGCTGTCCTGGGCCAGCCACATGCAGGTTGAATAAGCTTGATGTAAACAGTATACATGGACAGCATACATGAACAGCATAACCCAATAATCCTAAAAATCTTTCACATGCCAAAATGTGAAAAGGAGTCTTTCTGGGCTATGGATTTAGACATGATTCTTTTCTTTCTTACAACTTTTTTATTTTCCAAACTTTTTACAATGACCATGTATAACATTTATGGTTTCAAAATACTATAATCTTTCAAATTTGGTTTGTAGCTATTTAACCATATTTAACCAACTGGATTTAAAATATTAATATGATATGATTTAAAGTTGATAGGACTGAAAATCTGTGGTCTCCATTTAAAAAATGTGTTTTCCAGGAATATACAATGACATGTGAAGATGAAAACACTATTAAGCAAAAAACTAAGGTTCACAATTATATATGGCATATAATTCTAGTTTTTAAAAAAGCATATGCATATATGCTTATGAAGATACTAGAGGAAAACATAAAATGCTATCAGAGGTCAGTTACTCCTTAGTACAGGGCATGTAGGCAATTGATTTTCCTTCATCATGTCTTTCTGTTTCCAGTTATTTATAATGAAAATCTGTATAGATCTTATGTATAATTTGATTTTTTTTTTAAAGATTAATTTAGTCTGGGAAAGAAAACTTTATCTCCATCCAGATTTGGAATATGAGCGATTTTTTCAACTTCTTTTTCTCTTGATCTCCCACCGCTCCTAGTCGTCCTTCTGTCCCTTCCCCACTCGCTCCCTTGGTTCCTCTCACCTTCCATTCCCGCAGCTGCTGCTCTATCCCGAGCTCATTTCCTCTTCCCCGAGCTCATTTCCTCTTCCCCAGAACATGATAATAATCTCTTAATCTAGCTGGTTTTCCTGCTGTCCATTCTGTCTCTGACCTACTTCTAGAAGCACAAATGCTGGAATAATCCCCTTGAATGACGTTGCCCACTTGCTGAAAAACCCATGGCTCACCTTCCTGATGCTATTACTTGCAGTCCTAAGCACAACCTTGTGACAGGCAGCCTTGGCAGGCATGGGCAGTGGGCGGCGCCATTATCGGACCGCTACCATGGGCCAGGCTCTGGTGGATGGGCTCTTGTGTGTTCTTGAACTCATGTGTGACAAAGCGGAGCAGCTTGGTGGTGCTTGCTCCACAGTAAGAGTTGTGGAGTCCCACTGCAGATTCAGGCCCCACCACTCACCTTGAACTCATTGAATCCCTCAGCATTTACTCAACTGGAACACAGATGCCCTGCCTCCCTCTCAGGGTGGCTATGAGAGGTCAGAGCCAAGCACTCTGGTGAACACTAGCTGCTTCCCTTTTGATCTCTTATCCTTAAGGGACTGTGCACTTCTCCTTTGTTATCTAGAGCTCTCAAGAACTATTCCAGCTGCTGCTTTGCTGTAGGGGTTCAACCCCATTCCTTACCTCTACATTCTCTTTGCAGCCCCATGGTGACCAATGTATGATAGACAGGCCACTCAGAGGTGTCCCCACTGCCACCTGCCTTACAAATACATCCCTGTTGAAATGTACAGACCAGTGCCCCCAAATACCTTCATACTCAGACGCCATTTCTTTAAACCTTGATGTGGCCCACTGTTTGGAACAGCTGTTAAATTGGCATGGCTAGAATGGCAGCTACCTCTCACCTTGACCTCCTTGTCCTCCATCTCCAACAATGGCACCCTGACCCCTCAGTCTCCCAAACAGAAACCTATCTCCCTCTCATGTCCACATGTCAATAAGGCCAGCTCCTTCTCCTTCGTAAGTGTGGTCCACATGTATCCCATAGCATTGCTTTAGTTCAGCCCTTCATTGTTTCTTGCCTGAACTGTGGCCGTAGGCTCCTCTCTGCTCTTCCCGCATCTCCAGCTTCCCACCTCTCCTCCTGTCGCCGCCGCTGCTGCTGCTGCTGCTGCTGCTATTACAGTGATTCATGGGGCAGAATAACATCTCTAGAGCTCTCACTTTATTCTGGCCTTGAGATAAGTGCTTCATGCATTGTCTCTTAGAATTTCCCTAACAACCCTATGAAGTAGACACTAAGGACCCTACTTGATAGATTAGCAAACAACGATTCAGAGAGGTTGAGTAACTTGCCTAAGCAGTGGGGCCAGGATCCCGCCAGCCAGACCTTTGGTCTGTGGTTGTCAAATGTCTAATAAATAAGTGGAATGATGCGTTCCTGGCAGGGAACCAACACCACATTTATTCAGCCTCACGGTGTTGGTTGGGGTCAGGCTCCACCATTTTCTGACTCTTTCTTGTCGAGTTTTTTGTTTGTTTGTTTGTTTTGAGATTTTATTGTTTGAGAGAAGGTGAGAGAGAGAAAGGAGGAAGGCCCAGAGCAGTCTCCATACTTGCACATCATTAGTTGTGACATGGTTTCACTCCACACAGGTGGATATGGGGCCACACAGGGCGGGAATCAAATCGGGGGCCTCCCACATGGGAGACAAGAACCTTCACCACCAAGACATCCCAGTGATTACCAGTTGCTCCAAAATTCAGCATATGGGTTTGCACAGGCCAGGACCCCATGATTGCGAGGCAAATGCTCAACTGCTGAGCTAGTCTGGCATCCCCTGACTCTTGTCTTTACTCCAAAAGTTCATCCTAAAGGGAGGAGTGGCTTTTTTCTTTATTTGAAATTATACTATTCATTACAATGATGCTTTCTATTTTGAAGCCTTACAAGATTAATATTGTGCTGCAAAAATCCATTGTGTGCATGTCTGCAAACTATTAAAATTGGTTAAACGTAAGTTCAGAAAACCTATTGTCTGACGCTTTCTTACTCATTAAATAAATGAATTGCTGTTGACCCAGCATGTTGTAATAAATCAAAAGTACAAATTAACTGCATATACTTTATTCCACATGTAGAAGTCTGAACAACATGATAAAAGGAGGATGGGCTTAAGAAAAGCTGTTTCTGTTGGCTTTTCTCACACACATCATTTTTTTCTCTCTTTTTCAGCATCATCTTGGATAAAAGATGTGTGATCAGACCTTTCTAGTTAATGTATTTGGCTCCTGTGACAAATGTTTCAAACAAAGGGCTCTGAGACCAGTTTTCAAGAAATCTCAACAGCTCAGCTACTGTTCAACATGTGCAGAAATTGTAAGTGCCAGTTTTTAAAACTGTAAGAGGTTACCTGTCTTATAAAAGTATCTAATGTGAGGGTCCTGTGACAGATAAGTTGCCATAGAAACAGTTCACACTCACAAACATTTTCAGCACAGCTGGGCTGGGTGAGGCAGTATAGCATGACGTGTTAGGATGTGGACTGACTTCCTGGATTCAAATCCTACTTCTATTTCTTGGCCACTGTGCACCAACAGAACTCACCTCTCCCAGGAAGTCTGCTTTCTCGTCTATAAAATAGGAATAATACTATTTATTTCATAGGGTTTTGTGAGGATCAAATTAGTTCACTTGATAAAATATTTAAAACAGTACCCAGCACAGGAAGTGCTCAATGAATGTTTTAACTATTATTATTCTTCAGAGCTAATGCTTTTTTCTTCATTTGCACCTTTCCGAAAGCCCTGTACCATCTGCCTCTAGGAACAGCTCCGTTGAAGACTGAACCATGCAGGGCCTCAGTAGTGAGCAAAAGTAAGCTCCAGGAAAAGTCCTCCTTGGATCTAAGCCTTCAGCGAGGGCTAGGGACTGAACACAAATCCTGGCATTTTTCAAAGTACACAGAATCTATCCTCACCAGAGTGTCTATGTACAGGTCTTATGTGCAGATCTTGAATTATGGAAGATCTATATTCAGATCTTACAGCAAAAATGTCCGCAGCATGTCAGAAGATCACAGAGGGTTTGCAACACTGCGCTCAGAAGCCCGGCTGAGCCCAGCCCCCACCTGGTCAGAAGTGGTAAAAGCACCCTCCCCCCAAAACCTAATAGGAAATCCCCAATTATTAGCACATTTTTAAAAACCCTATATCCAAGAGAGTACAGATGGTGTTTACATTTTATCCAAATGAAGAGGAATATGCGGTCTTCATCCTCCTGGTCCCATTGTAACCTCTGACAGTGATTTTTAAAAATTATTCCCATAATGCAAAAGGCAAGTAAACAGCGTAGGGTGGCACACAGGTTTTGGTACAGCCTAGTAATCCTGATGTCATAGGGTTTAGGCTCAGTGTAATGGACTGCTACCTGCAGCACGTTGTGTTCTAAACTTGGCTCTGCAAACTGTCAAACTGAAGACGCGCAGTTCTTAAATCTACTTTCTGGTGGCCACCCTACCACCCTGGAGCAGTGCTACTTATTAATCTAGCTCTTCTGTTTTTTTGTTTTTTGTTTTTGTTCTTTTAATCAATGACACCTTTCCTTTCTTACAAATAGCTCTCCTCAGCTCCAAAAACACTGTAGGTTTCTTAGAAAGCAGGAATATCGGGATTGTTGATAGTTACTTTTTTATTTTTATTGTTAAAAAATATGCACTCATGGACAAAACAGTTTGGAATGAAAAGTAAAATCCCTGACTTTCTCATGCCCTCATTCCAACAAATTCTCAGAGATAACCACTTAAGAAATTTTTGTTTCCATTTAGTTATTTTCTATTTATATATACATATGTCCATACCCTTATTTTTTATTTAACAGACAGGATCATACTTTACTATTCTGAGAATATAAACTTTAACCTAATGAGAAAATAACAGCAAATTCAACATTTCATTGTCAGTTAATCATTTTAGAATAAACTCAGAATTTTAAAGTTCTTTATAAAAAATCTCTTTAAAATTTAGTATTGTCTTTCCCTTGATTAACAGAGTAAGGACTCTGAAACAATCTTCCTATTGGAAGCCTGGTTCTGTAATTTTCTCTTCTTTTTTTATTGTTAAATTTATTGGGGTGTCATTGATTAGTAAAAATTACATAGGTTCAATTCTACATCATCTACTCATGTATGTGTTGCATTATGTGCTTAACACCAAGAGTCAGTTCTAGCTCTTGTGTTTTTGAAACAACTCCCTCTGTGGGTAGAAGCAGCCCATAAACTTAGATATCTTGTACTCTGTAGCATCATAGATTCTCCCCAGATCAGAGGCCCTGCTTGGAGATACTCTTCAGGGGACTGTCACCAGTTGTCTCCACCACAAGCACTTGGAGGTTACCAAATATTCACACAGCCTCCTGTGGCTGAGGAAACCATCCAAGTGACCTTTTACTCAGGTGTTTGGGATTGTGTAGACATGGGCCCCAGCGGACCGTTTTCACAAATAGGAACAACCCGTATCTCCACCACTGCTGAACTGTAGAAGACTTCATCTTTTCTGATTTCCAGCTTTTTCACTTAAAAAAGTAAAGAACGCCAAAGCACAGGCAAGCACTTCGCAAACTTCCAGCCATTAAAAAGTTACATGGCCTCATCTCTAGATGGCAGACAGCAGCTTGGAGGACGGTTGGGGTTTACTTTACACAGAGAACCTCCAAAGGAGGGCACAGTGTGAAGCACCACTCAGCTCAGGTCTTCACAGACTGGCAAACTCACATATCTCATGATGGTCCAAGAGGTGTCAGCCTAAAAGGTGGTGGGAAGATGCTGCTTCACCCAGGCCTGCTGAAATGGCCATTGTGAGAACCATCCCCCATGACCTACTGCCTTATTTAAATTACTTCATGTGAATTGCTCAAGTGTATCAGGCAGCCTTAATAGTAATAATAATAATAAGCACGTACTGTGTGTCACACATCACTCTGAATGCTGTACTTAGTCACTACTGATAAAGACCCTGTGAGAACCATGTCATCCCCGTTTATAGATGAGGAGCCTGGGACACAGAAAAATGAAGTAAATTGCTCAAGGGTACAAGGAACAGCCAGCATTTGCCCCCAGGCAGTCTGACCTAGATAGAGCCTATGCTCTTAACCTTTTGCTCTACAAACTCTGAAATATGTAATTTTTTTTTTTTTAAGATTTATTTTATTGTTTTTGACAGAGAGAGATAGAGACAGAGAGAAGGAGGAGGACCCAGGGCAGTCTCCATAGTTGTACATCATCAGTTTTCGACATGTTTTCCTTCCACACAGGTGGGCGGGGGCTGCTCAGGGCAGGAACAGGGCTGCAGACCTCGCACATTGGAGGCAAGCCCCATTGCAGCATACGGTTCTGCACGGACCTGGGCCAGGATTCAATCCTTGGTCTCTGGGGCTGCAAAGTGAGTGTTTAACTTGCTGAGCCATCCCAGCTTCCCCAGATGTAATATTTTTGCTTTTATAATTGAATGTATCTAAAACATTTACATATTTTTATGTTTAGTTTTTAATTACATGTTTTGTATACAGGGTCTGGCAGAAGTAACACCCCCTTTTTAAGTAGTATAGTGTGCTTGAATGAGATATTGTTATGTTATAGAATTACATGTTTGTGATTTTGTAATAAAAGACTGGTATAGATTGCCAGCTCATAAAGAAGGGCATTACTTCTGCCAGACCCTGTATATCCATTTAATAAACTAACATTAATTGAGCACCTACCATATACCAGTTATAATACTAAATACTGAGGATAAATGATTAATAAACCTATACTGTTTGGAAGGGAGAAGGGAAATGGCAATTAATAAGCATCTGCTATGATGGACAAGTTTGAGAAGGGGTTCATTCACATTATCCTATTTAATTCTCACAACAACCCTAAGAAGTAGGTACTACAAAGTAGATTTTCCACATAAGAGAGCTGAAATACTCAGAATCTAACCTCCAAGACTATGCATATATTAATACATAATTACTTTCAACTTTTCTTAGAGAGCGCCCAGAACAGCAAATCAAAACTAGATTCCACAAGGAGGCAGGGCATAAAAAGAGGGTGGGTATGGCACCGAAGATTCTGCTTGGCGATGTTCGCTTAGAAATGTGTAACCTTGATCTGCGTTCCCATTCTGATCACAAACACACACATGCAAGGTCATGGAGAGGGGAAAGGGAGAAGCCATAATTGAGTCCTCCTCCACCCTGAAGCCCACAGGTGTAGCTGAACGGAGCCGGGCTGCCTGGGTCCAAATCTGCTCTCGCCTCTTTCTGGGAGTGTGAACAGAACAAATCATTTAACCTTACTGTGCCTCAGTTTTCTCACTTGTAAAATGGGGATGACAGTACCCATTTAAGGAAACTGTTGTGAGTTATTCATGGAAAGCACTTGGAATAGTGGCACTGCAGGGGACTGGAAAGAGGGAATGCTTGAGTATGTGGCAACTCTTCATCCTAAGGTGGGGGAAACTGCCTCAGAAGCCACACGTCTGACATCACTAGTCATGGGCTCACAAAGCTGGGTCTGGGCCCCCGTGTGCCACCCCGCCCACTGCCACCCCCCTAATCCCCCAACCCCCAACCAGGGACTTAATTCCTAGTGAAGAAAGGAAAAGCAAACCCGGGAGCCGGCCTTCTGTAGGGTGACCAGACGTCCCGCTTTTGGCGGGACAGTCCCACTTTTTAACAAATTGTCCCGCATCCCACCGCGGTTTAAAAAAGTCCCAATTTTTGGAAAGAATGCACCCGACAAGCTAGGGAATGGCGGGAGATAGACCAAATTTTTAATCAAGAACCCCCTCCCCCCCAGTCAATGGTGTCCCGCTTTACCAATGTTAAAATCTGGTCACCTTATGCTGCCACAAAGACCCCAGAGCTTCTCAGGAGCCAAAACTCATTTTATTTTTGTATATTTAAGTCAACAAACGAATACAGTTTCGGGTTCACTGTGCGGGGCACAGCAGAGCTACCCGGGATCGGGCGGGTATTGGTGGCGGGGCCGGGCCTCGTGGGCCTCTCCTCTCCGCTGGTGTGAGCCACCAGGCAGCGAATCCGGTCCCGGGAGCGGAGATCTGTGCGTGGGGGGAGAGCGGTGGGGAAACGGAGGCCTGTGTCACCGGGACAGACTCCCAGGAGCGGGGCCGTCCTGAGTTGTAATCCCACGACTTGTGCGTCCTCCAGCTCGTCCTATAGCCTCCCTGCGCCTCGGTTTTCCCACCGGCAAAATGGGCACGACGCCCCCCGCTTTCCCCGCGCGGCTCCGGGCGCGCGCGGCCGGGGCGGGGCGGGGGCGCGGAGGGGGCGCGGGCCCCGGGCGACGCCGGCGGGGAGGTCGGCCCGCAGCGGCTGGCGTCAGCGCCGGAGGGCGGGGCCGCGCGCCGGGGAGACTGCGGCTGGAGCTGCGCGGGCCTCCTCCCCACGCTCACCCGCCTCCCTGCTCTCCGCTGCCTTCCCCGCGCGAAGATGGCCACGGACGGGCTGCACGAGAACGAGACGCTGGCGTCGCTGAAGAGCGAGGCCGAGAACCTCAAGGGCAAGCTGGAGGAGGAGCGGGCCAAGCTGCACGACGTGGAGCGTGAGTGCGGGCCCGGGCGGGGGCTGCGCGCGGGGAGGCGGGCCGCGCAAACGACGCCGGCTCCCCGGAGGGGGATGCGGGCCCCGGGGAGGCGCGAGCGCGGGGCGTGGGGCACGAGCTGGGCGGCCCTCGGAGGCTCCCCGCCCGCCCCTGGCCCGGGGCGCCGGGTGGTAGGGGCCCCTGGCCGCTAGCCTCCCGAGGAAGGATCGTGGGCCCGCTTGTGGTCATCGCCTGCTTGGAAGGTGCACGCTGATCATGTCCCTGCCTTTCCCAGGCGGAGCGGGGTGCAGGGGGTGTCGGTGGGGGCACCGGCCTAGGGTAAACTCCTGTCTTGTTTTTTAGTCATCTTTTTCCATCACTGTTGTGTCTTTTCTGTTTTGCTTTTACACGGAACCAGACACATATTAAGTTCGTTTTTCCAGTCTGCCCCCCCCCCCCCCGCCACACACCCCCTCTTAGAGGTGTGGAACCAGGCGGGGGAAGGGAAGCAGAGGAGCTTAACCAAATCCAACTATTTATTCATTTAAATCTGTTGAAAAAGCTTTTGGATGGATGCGCTATGGTTATCGATAAAGAGCAGTAGCAGGCTTAAACAAACTTGCATAATTGTCCACTACCATAATTCAGGACCTGTCTCTCTGATTTCGTTTTATGAGTGAGCAATTAAATAGCCAGGTGAAATGACTCTTACCAGGATCAGCTTCCTTTAACTGTGTCCAATGGTTCATCCTCAGCAGCGCTGCAGCTGTATAGGGAAGTGGCCTTAGCTGCTTGCTTTTCATCTCTGAGGGTGCAGCTCCCCTTTGCAGAGCAAGACCTCCCCCTTGGCGCCCTCAGGCACAGCTTTACATTGTGTTTCCCCCCCATTCCTTTTTGGTACCACCCTTTTTAAATCCTATTTGGAAAAGTAAAGCAGAGTTCTTGCTAGGTCCCTCAGCACCTGATTTCTTTCTTTAAAAAAACACTTGAAAGAATCACTTGTATCAAGAGTGTGGTTTGCTTTTGGAGGGGCCTCCTTTAAATAGGAAACACACCAAGCCCCTATGTCATTTAGCAATGTGTCCAGCTACAAATAACCATAAACCCCTAATAAGGTAGTTAAGCAAATTGGGAGTTACTTTTCTTACATAACAAGAACAAGGGTAAGCAATCACCAGCTTTGGTTCAGGTGCACAATGTGCCATCAGGGACCTACACCTGTGTCTTCTCTACCACCCTGAGAGCAGTGGCATTTGCCCCATGATTATAACATCACTGCCACAGCGCCAAACATCACCCCTGTATCCAGAGCAGGAAGAAGGCGGAATCTAAGTACTAGCCTTTGTTTCTCCTTTTTATCAGGAAAGCAGAAATTTTCCCCTAAACCTCATTTCTCCCCAAAAGATTTTTGTTTGCACTTCATGGGCCAGAACTAGGTCCCATGACTACTGCAAGGGAGACTGGGCACAATGTTACCCCCAAACTGAGCTAGGTTTCTGTTTTCAGGGGAGAAGCAATGAATGAAGATTGGGAAGCATAGGACAGTCTTCCCCCACTTCCCTTTGCAAATTCCTACACTTTGCATATGGTAAAGATGATGCTGTGGGAGTGGTTTTAGTCCCTCTGATGTAGGTCTGTCTTCTCCATTTTACAAATGGTGAAACTGAGGCATAGAGTGGTGAAAGGACTTGCAGAAAGACCCCAGCTAACAAGTGGCAGGATCAGGATTCCAGCGCAGGCAGGCAAAGCTCCAGCCCAGCCTCACTTCAGCTTTGTGCTCAGTGTACTCCAACACAATCGTGCAGGGTGCTCACTGGGATATTTTTCAGTCTTTTCTATGAATTTGTGAATTGCCATAAGGCAGAATGTATAGTCAAGATGCAGCTTTTCAACAGGAAGCCCCTGTCCTGCCAAGGCTGAAGTGTCGTCAAAGGTCAGAGCCAAATTTGGAACCCACAATAGAAGGATTGAGCCTCACCTGTCTTTAAGAATTTTTGAGTTGAAAAGACCAGAAGTCATGTGGTCATGTTCCCATTTGTGGCCCTGGAAACTTCCCAACCACTTCCCCACTCCTGTGAAAAACCCTGGCCCCTCTGAGGCCCCTGTCATTTGACTGCCCTCCCTCTTCTCCCCCATACTGCTATCTCCTGACCTCCCAGCCAAGCTCCCTCATTTCTTAAGGACTTCGCACATGGCTTGAGCCTTCCTTTTGATCCTAAGCCCTGCTCCATCCCTGGTGTCTTCAGAGTTCACAAGGGTGACCCTGCTAACACGCTGGCCCCCCCATTCCAGCCCCCTGGAATCTTGTTAGCACACAGAGCTACAATTTCTCCTCTGACCACTGTCTCTCCCCACAGAGACCTCAATGATCTAGGATTATTGGGCTCTTCTCTCTCCCAGTCTCATTTTCTTTCTGTACATTTTTGCATTTTGGTGTTGTACGGGTGGCCTCGTGACCCCCACCCTAGTTGGGGAAGCTTCTTTAGGCTATAAACTTAGAGTGAGCAAATTATCCTAGTTTGCCTAGGACTCCTTTTGTCCTGGGCAAACCAGGACAGTTGGATAGCCTTTTGTTAGTTGACTTGCCCAAATTCGTGGCTTAAAAAAAATCACTGCAACAAAATTGTAGAATATAAATTTGGAGAAAAAGTGAATTTTTCCCAATTCCAGACCCTCATTTGTTCACCTATCTCATTGATCCTCAGACAGTATTGATTCCTGATCCTCGGACAGTATTGATTCTGTAGGGCCCTCATGCCCAAGTCAGACCCTTAGCCAACATTACATACAGGAAGTGGTTTATGTGGGTGGCCTAAGGGGAAGCCAGCATACATCAAATTCCACAGCCTGAGCCTCCTCCCCTCCTCCCCTCTTCTACCTTTCCCATTATTCCTTTAGAGCTTCCTGCCCTGGATGTTTCTTCTTACCCCTTCAGTTTGCCTTCTACCATTTGTAAGTGTTCCCTTGCTTGAGTCTAAGGCATTTCAGAATCATGAGGTTACATCTTGTATTTGTTTCCTATTGCTGTTGTTCACAGTTCCACTAACGTGGTGGCTTAAAGCAACATAAATTTATTTTGTTGCAGTTCTGGAGGTCCGAAGTTCCCAGTGGGCCAGCAGGGCTGCATTCCTTCTGGAGACTCTAGGGAAGGTGTCCTTCCCAGCTTCTAAAAGCCATCTGCCTTCCTTGGCTTGTGGCCCCCCCCCCCATCACTGCAACCTGGTTTCTATCATCACATCTCTTTCTTTGACCCTGATCCCCCCAACCCCCCACCCTTATAAAGACCCTTGTGATTACATGGGGCTACCTGTATAATCTAAGATCATCTTTCCACCTCCAGATCCTTAACCACATCTGCAAGCTCCCTTTTGCCACCTAAAGTCACATATTCACACGTTCCAGGGACTAGGATGTGGACATCTTTGGAGGGCTTGTAACACAGAAATTAAAACTAGAAGGGCCACCTGCATCATCCTCTGTCTTCAGGCACCAAACGTTTTCTTCTCCTCCCAACAACCCCACCCCCTTTCCAGCTGAGATCCAGAGAAGGCTTAGGAGGTTTCCTTAAGGCAATGCAGCTACTCTAAGTGGGAATGTGTTCTCACCATGCCAGGCCATCGCTCAGAAAGTTGAGATTTACTAAAAAGGAAAAAAAGTAAGTCCATGTGTATATATGAAAAGGTGTCTATATTTGGGCTGGGGTTGGAAAGCCAGGTGTTAAACAGTGTATATAACATGATCTCATTAGCTTAAACAGGAGATGCTTGTTTATGTATTAAGTTTGTGGCAGGATACATGAGCAACTCATCTCTAGAGAGAGGCCCAGGGGCCCGGGAGAAAGTAGCGATAATTTTCACTTTATGCTCACGTGTGCATTTACTGCTTTTATAATAAAAAACGAATACCGGAATAGGACTCAAGGTCAAGAAAAAAAGGAGTAAGTTCCTCTACAAGGAGTCCTCATCTTGAAATTAAACTGATGAATGATTGAGAAGACAGGCCTAGAAGCAGACAGAGCAGGACAGACATCAGATTCATATCAGCCAACAGGGATGGCAGCCTCATGGGGCTGTGTGGGGGCTTCATCCAGTTCACCAGCTCCTCCGGGGCAGATTCTAATATGTTTCTAGGAGCAAAGCAACTCAAAGAAGATTTATGTATTTTCTCTAAATACAAATCCAAACAAAATGTGGGCAAATCATAGGATTTAGCATTGGATGCTGTTTACTTTTTTGTCTGTTCTAAATGTAACTTTATTTAAGATTTATTGTTTGAGAAGGTTCTGAGAGAGAGAGAGAAAGGGGGAGGGTCCAGAGCAGTCTCCATAGTTGTACATCATTCATTGTGACATTTCATTCCACACAGGTGGATGTGGGGTGTGGGACCATGCAAGGTGGGGACTGAACTGGAGGTCTCCTACATGGGAGGTGAGAACCTTCACTGCCATCCCAGCGGTTACCAGTTGTGCCATAGTTCAGCAGATGGGTTTGCACAGGCCAAGGCTGGGGCTGGGACTCGATCCTTGGACCTCATGTTTGCAAGGCAACACTTAACCTGCTGAGCTATCCCGCCTCTTCAACTTCATTCTCAAAGGCTTGTTAACCCCCAAATAAAAAGGCCCTTCAAGGTGAGGCAACTAACATTATTTGAGGTCAATAAGAATAACTATTCAGGAAGCATTGATTAAGGCAGAAGCGATAATGTTCGATTAGGAGACAAAGGCAATGGGGATTTATGAGAAAGGGAAGGGGAATAATTACATCAGTAGAAGGAAGGTACCCGGTATTTCCATTGGTGCAGATAATATAACATAGTGATGTTAATGCTAAACAATGTTTTTAATTTTCAGTCTTGTAGTCATTGGTCCAGTAGTCATTACAACTGCTTTCTTATTATTTTTGCAAACAGTTATTTTGGGTACAATGTTGCTTTAGCCCCAGCTCAAAATTTATTTTGCTGTTTTAGCATCCCAAAAGTTTGAAGTATAAGATGTACAAGGCAGGTCCAGCTCAATTTTAAAGTGGCTCTTTATTTATTTATTTTTTATGTTGTAGAAAGAAGTTTAGGAAAAACAAGTTTCTGGCTTAGTCTGAAACAAATATGTTGGTTCACTTTTTTTCATGCTCTGAGGAAATACGCTGCCTGTACCAAAGCTCATAGAAGTGTTTCCCTGCAGAGTAATCCTCTTTCCAGCTATTCTTGCATATGACACCTGCAGCCACCAGAGGGAGCAGAGAGCAAACCTGCCTCTCATTTCTTCTCCCCATCCTTTCGCTCTTCTTTCCTAATACACACGAGCTGGCCAATGCAAATGTTTCTGGAACAACATCATATTACTAATGCCCTTTGTAGCAGATTTATAAATATAAAAGTAAGGAAGTCATCCATAAACGCACCATCCAGAGGTAGCCACCTTTAATAGTTAACATAATAGCTTATGTTTTTATGTGTGCATATATATTTATATACATACGTGGAACTGTACTAGGTATAGAGTTGGAGCCTAGTTTTAATGTAACACAATGTCTTGAAGAGCTCCCCATGTCATTTACTGTTCTTTTTAATGTCAGTATTTTAAAATTATTACATGTATTCTACATATTTCATCTTAAATGCTGTACCATAGCTTACCCCTTCCAATTTTTCATTAGGGAATTCAGGCTAGGAATTTCTTTGTGTGGCTGATACATGGTTTTAGGGCAATTCAAAAATCTCTGACAAACACAAGTGAGGTAATGTGATTGTAGATGTTTTTCTTTCATCTAGGTATTGGAGGTTTAGTATACATCTCGCCCCTTTCTACGTTGGTATAAAATCAGATTGAGTTATTTTAATTAGCTTTGGATAGTTTTTCCTCCTTGATTCGTTTAATCTACCAAATAGTGGCCATCAAAATTTAGTGATACAAAATTTAGAAAATGATGCCATATTATTTTATTAATAAAAATACTTCTGTTTTTCTATTTAAGACAACTCATTTGTCTTTGATCTTGTCTTCGATATTTATAGTCACCGTGTTTATTTTCAGGGAGATTTTAGAGCTTGTTCATGCTCAGGTCATTTTTTTCATGGCCTTGTGTAATGACAAGAAGGACCCTGTCACATATTTTTACTTTATGAATTTACATGTTGTGAAGTCTTATGCACTGACCTGCACACTGTACATTTTACTTTTAAGTTCATGTGTCCATAGACTGTAAAATAAATAGCAAAACTATTCCCTGAAAGTTGAGAGGAAGCCACGTCTGGGTGAAAAGTCCATCTTTGCTGAAACTAGGATTTTAGGTGATTCCCAAGGCCCTGTCTAGAGCAGGCCTGGACACCTTTTCAGGGCAAGGACTACTTCTCCAAGTGTCACAGTCCACTAGCGATTTATTTCATTGTTCAGGTGGTCACCAGTGGACCTTTATCGATGTCTTACCCATCTCCGATCTAGATAAACTCTTTGCACCCTGTTTTATAGAGGAGGGCACAGGCTCAGAGGAGACATTGGTTGACCACTAACTTATAAATTGTGTCCTCCCATCAGGCCTCATTTTCCTTTACTGAGAAGTGACAGGGCCGGGGCAGCTTGCTGGCCTGCACGCTTGCTGTTTGGGCCTTGGGGGCCAGGGGGTGAGAGGCACGCTGAGCAGATAGCTGTGCCTCTGAGCCCGGTGTCCTCTCCCATCTGTTCACTAGCTCAGCTCTGCTGTACGTTCTGTAATGGAATTCCAGTAAGATGTTTGTCTCTAAGAGAAAGGGGAGGAGCGCAGGGGGAAGGAGACTTCTCCAAACCAAATGGAAATCTGAAAACGCCTGCTCCTTCTGCCTGCCAGACCGCAGGCCCCAGGCAGGATGGGGCCAGCCCTGTACCCCTGGTGCTGGCGTGGAGAGGGCACCTGGGTGTGGTGCTCAGCGCTGCTTGTTGAGTCTCTAAGTTCTCCTCTGGCTCTCCCTTTCCACCACTCCCAGCCCGCACCGGGCGGGTTTCTTGACTCCTGGTCTAGAGTCCCTGACTGACCTGACTACATCAGGAAGTGTGGGGGATCCAGGTTGGGGTGTCTCCTGGATTAAGAAGCTATTATCACTGCACCCTATGGTCCTTGATTTTCTAAATCTAAAGAATTACAGCCACCTTTCTATGGGCGGTGTTAATTTGATCTTACGGGTCCGAGTGTGCATGTGCAAAAAAGGTCCTTAGCTTCTCAGAGCTTCCATTTCCTTTTCTGTAGAAATGGGGGTAAAGCCTGTGTCCTCGGGCTTCGTGTAAAGCTCTCAGCTCCATGCCTGTCACCCAGGAGACATGCAGTATGTGGTAGATAATGGCACCAGGCATGGAAAGCCTATAAAAATGTGTTTTCCATCTGACTCAGCAATGCCATGAGTTGGAATTTAGGTGAGAACTGAAGTAGTACAAGGGCATCACGCAGCCTTGGAATGAAGTGGGATTATGCTACATCCATACACTGGAATGCTACGCAGTCGTTTAAAATGACAGATAATTACAGCCAACGTGGAAAGACATCCGCACATATATCAGGTGAAAAAATAGGTCCCCCAAATTGTATGTGGAGTGTAAGCTGCTTGCGCACATATACATGTGTGTGTATATGCAGAGAAAAGGTCTGGAAGGACATACACCAAATGATAAGAATGGCTGGGCTAAACAAATTCTAATGATCCTATCTTTCTACTTTCTGCTTATTTTCAATGGGCATGACTTCTATAATTATATTGAAATAAATCAAGACGAAACCCTCTCCCTGTCCCGAACCTGCTCTTTTCATTCTCCCCTCTATCCTATGCTAACAATCTCTAGTTTTTGTGACCTGTCCCTTTCAGAAGCCCTCTGTCCTCCAGGTTATGTTTCTGATTTTCTAGTCCCCAGCCCCTAGTACTAGACATTTTTTGATTCCTCTCCTGGCAGATAACCTGCTTGGCACTTTAATAATTGGATATTCTTTGCTTTCCCAGTTAAACCTTAGAATACCCCCATGGATTATTGTCTCAGTGTTAATTTATTGGCTGTGGTAATTAAACTGTGGTTATGTAAGAGAATCTCTTGTTTTTAGGATATACACACTGAAGTTTTTAGAGAACCGAGAAGGAGGGAGGGAAGAAGGAAGGAAAGGTTTCCCTAGAAGGAGTGCTGTTGTCATGGGGCTTACACCGCAGAGCAACCCCTCTCATCCCAGACTTCTGAAGTAAGGGAGGCACTTCCCCTCTTAGTTCCAGCAGCTCCTGGCAAGAAAGGCCCAGCTGGAGAGGTTTAGAGGGAGGAGACGTGGAGAGACGTGGACACAGCCTCTACCAGGAAAGGAGTGGCGCTCCACAAGGCGAAAGAAGCCACATGATCCCCCGCCTGGGTTTCCTCACCTGCATGAGGAGGAGCCTGGACTAGACAGTCTTTACACCCCTTTCCACTACTTCATGGGAGCTTGTCTCCCTCTGAGGGGCATCGGTGACAAGCTTTCTACAAGCCCCTCAAAAGTTCATCCTTAGCCTTAGGAAGGCAGCTGTGGCCCCAGCCCCTGACAGATCAGTATCTGAAGCTCCTTCTTGGTATAGGTACCTTCTGTGGATCATATGTATAGACTTCTAGGATATTGCATTGAGCTCTACCCACACTGTTAAGTTTTCAGTGAACCCACAGGCACACCATGTGGTGGTTTGCTCTTTCATTCTTTCCTGCGGCCTGGGAATGGGTCTCCTGCCATGTCCCAGGCCTGTGCTGGGCACACAAGGATCAGCTAAGTGCCTGCCATCGAGCCTCTTGGGTGCACATTATGGCACCTGCCAGAATCATTTTTGTGAAGTCACTTTTCTTTGTGACTAGAAAGTGGTAGGTGAAATAGCCTGAAGCCCTAGCTTCTCTCCCTGTTAGTTGTGTGAACTCGTACCAGCCTGATAACCTCTGTGAGCCTCCGTCTCCTGACCTGTGAAATGCAGAGTACAATCTCACACTGCTGCCGTCCTGTCTGCCTCGCCCTTCCACCAGAGAATTCTGTCCAGTGCTTAGAAATGTGACATGGCTTTGTCCTTAGTCCCTCCGCATACGATGTGTGTATGAAAGTGCTTTGAAAACTGCAGGGTGTTGTCTCTACCCTCTCCCGAGCTTAAAAGACAGCGCATGGCGAGGGTGATGTAGTGAGGAACGGAGCTGACCTTGTCCTTATCCTTCCAGTGCACCAGGTGGCCGAGCGGGTAGAGGCACTGGGGCAGTTTGTCATGAAGACCAGAAGGACTCTCAAAGGCCACGGAAACAAAGTTCTTTGCATGGACTGGTGCAAAGATAAGAGGAGGATCGTGAGCTCATCGCAGGTATGTGGTACCTGCTGTGGGCTGTTGAGCAGGTTTCTAATTTTATGGCTTTTCAAAAAACCCTTTGTGAGCCTCATGACTCTGCTTACATATTTTCCAAAGTGTCTGAGTTCAGGATGGTTTGGAATTCTCTCTTACACTGCAGAATCTCACTCATTTGGAAAGACTTAGAAATGTTAATAACAGAAACTGTAAACGCTACCTGACCAACCAGTCAAAACTATTTCTATTTCCTGAGCATATTTCATAGCCTTATTTGCAAGTGTAACCATATTTGAAATAATGGGCCTTCCCCTCCCAAATTGAGGACATAAGTGTTTGAGATTCCACTGTGACTTCTTTTGATCAAGTATTGTCTTGATAGGCCAGGTATTATTAATCTCCTATGTGTCACAAATAAATCTAGTCTGTCACATTTGTACATGCTTTACTGTGTGTGCATTTAAAAAATTATTAGTTTTGTATTTTACCACATTAAAGAAACACTGGAAAAGGGAACTCAGGGAAGGTTGTTACTTCCACTACCCTGTCACAACCATTATTTTTATTTTAGAGCATTTTTTTCTAGACTTTCTTTTTCCAAATGCTCATTTATACAAAGTGATTATTGAGATGTACATGTTGCCACCTCACCTTTTAGACTTTTTTTAATTCTTAAAATAGAATACCCGCTGGGTGTTCTGCCACTCGTGCACTACTCTTAGGGAGAGAGGCAAGCAGGGCTGATATGCTCCATCCATCCGCCTCTGCTGCCGAGAGAGGACAAGTGGGTTGGGGTGTGGGAGGAAGCTAGAAACTGCAAGGAGGCTCTGGAACAGACTTTGCGTGACTCAGAGTGGCGCTTCTCCCTTAAAAGGCAGGAGATTCATCAGCCTGACGGTGTGGGTTAGGGTTGGGGTGGAGGCACAGTCTCTCCAGCTACATAGAACCCTGGCGCAGAAATCTATCATTTTGTGAGATTGATTTTAACCTCCTCGGTGCCTTTTTCTCTTCAGAATGCATGGTGGGTGGGGAGTGGGGAGAGGCAGGTAGGCAGAGCAGTGGAGGAAGCCACCGAAGTGAATGCTGACGTGGGCCCTGCACCGAGTCAGCACCCACACCCAGCAAGCAAGGGCTCTGGGCGTGGAAGACCCCAAGACGCAGTGGGGGAGCCGCTGCTCTGTTCTCTGCTACCTAGTCTACCCCACACATCATGTTTGGGTGTTTAGTCAGACAAATTAGACGAGGAGAACCAATGCACTAAGCAATCTTGAACCTCCCAAAAGTGCCAACTCTGGCCTTGTTTCAGGGGCCCTTCGCCACACACAGCGTGAATATGGAAGTCTTCCATTCAATCATGCGAAGCAAGCAGCTGTTGTTTCAGAAAACCAGAACTAGTTTGTGCCCCTAAGTGGCATTGCTTCCCACACACACCTCTGCCTCATACACCACATTTGGCTCCAAATGCTTGAGTAATTAGAAAAATCAAGCCTGCCATAGAGGCTGCAGGTTCACCATCTCTGAGCGTGCAGAAGGACATCAGCTCAGCCACCCTCTCCTACCCTCAACCAGAGCCTGGAGCCCTGTACCCCTCTCACCACGTTTCAGCAGATAACTGTGTTGTAGGGACCAGGGTTCGTGTGCATTGATCTTTGGTGCATTTGTGTTGCTAATAGCTGACAACGTAGTCACCCCCCCGACCACCCCCACCCCACCCCCCCAGGGCAGGCTGCAGCCGTGGCTACACTGAAAGTGGGACTTGCTGACCACTCCTGAACTGTTTGCTCTTTTCCTTCCAGGATGGGAAGGTGATCGTGTGGGATTCCTTCACAACCAACAAGGTACAGTGGTGTCCCCGGCACACTGAGGCACCTCAGAACCCCAGCCTAGTTTAAAGGTCATCCAGCTCTCCAGGCCTGTTCTCGTTCCCTGCCTCTCTGTGTAAACCCTGCAAAAGCCCATCTGTGTTTGGACAGCTCAGCAATACACTGTAGCGTTCATTTCTCTTTCAAGCCAAAATTTGTCACCCAGAGAAGAGCGTTTGCAGTCACCACAGAGAGTGCAAATACTAGAAGGGGACAGGGCATGGCCTGGAAAACTGGTCACATTCACACGTGCAGCTTCATTCATTCTTCATCATCTGAGCATTATAAGAGTCACTCAAACCCCCAGCTTTCTTTCCTCTCTGTCTGTAAACCAGACTCCATAGCACTTGGACCTGAGTAACGCTGCGGACGGCCAGGCTGCAGTTGGGTTGAACTGCACTGTCTGGGGATGCAGTGGAGTCTGAGCCCCTTGCACCTCTGGCCTGAGCATCCATATGAAATGAGTTTAGGCTCTTAACTAAAGAGAAAGAACGAAATCTGTGTAGGTGCGCTTGCACACCTATGTTGTGGTGGCATTTACAGTAACAAGAACTGTGCATTAAATGTGGATTCCAATGTTTACTTAGAAAGTCTTCCTTTTCGCTGTATTAAAAAAGGAGACCTATTATCTGTCTCAAATTGAACAGTGTCCATATTCTGCCTTATAGAACGCTCTTACATACTCCCAGGTCATCAAACTTACACATACAAAAGGTGAGTCAAGAACATATTTTGAAAACAGGAGGAACCAGTAAATGAGGTGAAATATATGAGGGCTGTCCAGAAAGTATCCAGCCATGTCATAGGAAAAATAGAGGTATTAATATTTATAGCTAGATTTTTTTCCAGACAGCCCTCTTATGTCAGAAATGAAATTTGGATTGACCTTTCAAAGAAAAGGAGTCCCCATGTTTATTCAGAAGAACAAGGGGAGCAGAACATTAAGAAAGAAGTAAAGCATGAAGGATACATTTTGGGGAGAGGGGTAAAAATTAAATGTTAAGACGTGTGTGCAGAATGGGCCCCTGTTTACTCTGTTACGTGAATGGCGATGCTGTGTTTCAGGAGCATGCAGTCACTATGCCCTGCACGTGGGTGATGGCATGTGCCTATGCCCCTTCCGGATGTGCTATTGCGTGCGGGTAAGTAGAGCCTACAGCCACTTTTCAGATTTCCTAGTTAGCCAAGAAATACTTTAGTTTGGGCAAAAACACGCAAACAAACAAGAACTTGTCATTTTTGTGTTTTTTTTCTGGTTAAACAATGTATTAACTTCTCCCTGAACTTTATCAAAGAAAAAAACACACAAAAGTGTCTTTTATAATTATTTTCATTACAGACTGACAGTAGTATAAGTCATAAACCTGGCCCCTCCACTCTCATTAGCGGGGACTCTCAATTGGTACATATATTTAAGAAAGCATGTTGGTTATGTGTATCAGAAACCTTGAAAACAGTGTAACCTTTGATCTAGTTATTTTACATCTTAAGAACTTGTTTGGAAGGAATGATCTAAAATACCGGGGGAGGGGGATGGTGGTGGAATATGAATAGTAACGTTTATTGTGGCATTATTTAAAAGAAAGCCAAAAGGGAGGGAAACAATATCCCCATCAAAAGAAATTAAGTGAATTATGGTACATGAATTAAATAAAATGTTTTTCAGCCATTGAAAGGACAATTCTTAATTATCCTTTAAGTGAAAAGAGCATCTAGGTTATTAGGAAGATTGTGCCTTATGCTCTGTTCTCCCAGAGCTCAGTTTAACAGGGTTGGCAATGAGAACTGCAACCCACATGTTTCCCTGTGTTACACAATCCCACTGCTCAGAATATTTCTGCTGTAGAATCTGAGGCATGTTTAGAAAAGAGGCATTAGGATAAAGGCTATGAAGAACTATACTAAAAATGTAGTAGTGTTCTTTCCAGATGACAGGACTTACGGGTATTTTTCTCCTGTTTATAATTTTGTGTTACCTTTGGATTTAAAAAAATAAGCATCTGTTATTTGTATAAGCAGGAGAAAAGTTTTATTTTAAATATGAAAACCCTGGGCCTACAAACCTAAGCTTTGGAGCCTTCTTCAGCCACCCTCCCTTTGTGTGGCTGCTGTGGGGGCCTCTTCCCCTGCTCATTCTGTCACATGCTGAGACCCGGTGTGCCTTTGGAACCCATGCTCACAGACATGGTTTTTGTATTTTTGAATTTTTAAAAATAATTTAAAAGTAGATTGCTTCTCTGTTTTATAACTAGATAGCAACATTTATATAAAATTCATCTCAGGGAAGCCGGGATGGCTCAGTGGGTTAGGTGCTCACTTTGCAGCCCTGGGGACCAAGGATCGAATCCTGGCCGTGGCCCGTGCGGACCCATATGCTGAACTGGGGAGTGCCCCCAGTTCAGTTGTCACTGGGGTGAGACCTCAGTCCAGTTCCTTCTCTGTGCAGCCCTGTGCCCACCTGTGGAATGAAACTATGTGGAAAAACCAATGATGTGCAACTATGGAGACTGCTCTGGGCCCCCCCCGCCCCCCCCCGTCTCTCTCTCTTTCTCTCTCTCTCTTCTCCCTGTCAGAAATAATAAAAATAAATCTTTAAAAAAAAATTCATCCCTATATACTTCCTGAAAGTAGATGAGGTGACCACAATAAAAGATATAGCTATACATCTAGATAGATAGATAGATGAGGTGACCACAATAAAAGATACAGCTATACATCTAGATAGATAGATAGACAGACTGACACACATATATACATACATATACACATATGTCTGAATATGTGTATGTATGTATATGCCACATATGTATCACATTTATCTGTAAACAAGGGCTGTCCAGAACGTATCCAGCCATGTAACTGTTCTCATTGTATTGACAATGGCTGGGTTCTTTCCAGACAGCCCTCCTATACCACAATTATAAGGTAGGTGGAAAGGACTTCAGCCAACTGTATACAGTCAGAAGGCATAGTCCCCACAACACTGCCTTCCCTTCAGATACCAACTGTAAATTCAGGGGTCCCCACAACCACCCTCAGGCTCAGCAGTTTACTGGAAGGTCTCATGAACTCAGTTGTACTTAGGCTCACAGTTTTATCACCATGAAAAGATACAGTGAGATCCGGGAAGAGCCGCACAGGGCAGAGTACAGGTGGGTCCAGCATTACCTCCTCCCCCACGCCAGGGTGACTGTACTCACAGGGTATTGCCAACTAGCGATACTCCTCCGAGTCTTTGGTGTCCTCGGTTTTCATAAGGGCTCGATCATATGTTGCTCACACCCCTAACCTTCGCTCTTCAGTCTCTCCTGGAGGTTCAGGCTAATACCTTTAGTTTCTAATTTCTCCAGAGGTTGGAACTGGTAGGGCAGGTCCCAGAGCTCCCACCATAGATCGCATAGTTAGGCTGCCTGGTGGCCAGAGCCCCAGACAAAGACCCTGCCATCAGGCAAGACTTCCCAGGGAATCAGAGATCACCTTCCAGTAGTCAGGGGCAAAGACCAGGCCTCTCATTAGGTAAGGTCAGTCCTTTACTATTCAGTAGGAATAATGAATACTCTGCATTTAAAAGAAAACAAAACCTCTAGGATAATATGTTTCTAACTGGGCATTTATTTTAGCAAATGCATAGAGTGGGATGGGTTACATAATTTCTCAGTATTTGATGAGATTTCTTTTTTTTTTAAAGATTTATTTATTGTTTTTGACAGAGAGATACAGTCTTAGACAGAGAGAAGGGGGAGGGCCCAGAACAGTCTCCATAGTTGCACATCATTTGTTTTTCCACATAGTTTCATTCCACAGGTGGGCGGGGCTGCACAGGGCAGGAACTGGGCCGGGGTCTCACCTGGTGAGAACTGAACTGGGGGCACTCCCAGTTCAGCATATGGGTCCACACGGGCCAGGGCCAGGATTTGATCCTCGGTCCCTGGGGCTGCAAAGTGAGCGCCTAACCCACTGAGCCATCTCGGCTTCCCCTTGATTAGATTTCTGCTGTCTGGTTCTGAATTACAAAAAGGATATATTGGACAGATCCTTCTGCAGTATATACAGTGAATATAATATTAATAATATAATGACCAATGTCTTCAACAGCATTTTAGAAAATGATGCTGGAGGCTATTTCTTATTTTTACCCTTACTATATGGAACACAGTAAAAGAATTTCCATGAGGGCATGGGGGATAGCAAGGGAAGAGAACCATTTTACAAGGGCCAGGTAGATAGCTTTCTGGTGACAACCTGGTGCAGAGAGAGAGAAAGCAGAATGGAGGGAGGGCTGGTGACTTCACCTTAGTCCTCTGTTTCCCTGGGCCCTAACGTGGCGGCCATCTCACAGGTTGCTATGAAAACCAAATCAGAGGAAATTCAAGGTGTGAATATCTACGAAAGCATTTTTTTTTTTAAAGTATGGGGTTCACTAGGTCAAGAGAGAGCATCAGAAATTAGACTGAGAAAGACTGAAGCCTCATCTTAGATCAAAGGACCATCTCCCCTACTCAGACCTTTCCCGAGAACTGCTAATGCTAAGAGCAACTGTGTTTACTTTGAACTTGTAGTGATAATCTAAAATAGTGTTTTTCAACGTGTAACTCCATTATCACAGAGACCCAGACCAACACCACATTCTCTCAGTGTATTTATAGGTAACAACGGGGATATTTTTATTTCCATCTGCCTGACTATTGGGTCTAGCTCTCAGTTGATTCCAAACTTGAAAGCTAAAACTCCAACAGTATTGATGCAATTTTCTTCTCAAAAAAATGTTGACTTATTTTATGTATCTGTGTGTGTGTGTGTGTGTGTGTGTGTGTGTGTGTGTAGTATGTATGTATTTTTTATTTGAGAGCCATGTGTGTGTGTGTGTGTGTGTGTGTGTGTGTAGTATGTATGTATTTTTTATTTGAGAGCCATATCCCCCACACATTTATTCAGGTATTATGCACCTGCTATGAGCAGCTGTGTGCAGGGCATTGCTAGGGGAATTCAGAGTTGGATAAAGCATAGTGCTTGCCTCAAAGCAAGAAGAATATAAAAATAATGATAATGACCACTTACTGAGCACTTATCATGTGTCAAGAGCTATTCTGAGCTCCTTATATAATCTTTACAACAGCCCCTTGTAATAGATGGGTGGGATCCACTCATTTTATAGTTGTGGAAACTGAGGCTCAGAGAACCTAAAAAACATAACCAAGATCACAAAATGATCTAAATCAGAGATTCAACACTAGATGCATCACACTGCAAAATTTCTCTGCTTCTCATAGTAAGCAATGCAAATAAAATAAGCCATGAGTATTCTGACGGAGCTATAGAAATTACTCTGAAGCTTCAGCATGGTCATGTCAAGGGGCAGGGAAGCCCCTAGTCCTAGTGCATAGCATGCTGGTTCATTGCCATAGCCAAGTGCAAACCATTCTCACCTATATGATCTATAAACAAGCTTGCCAAAGCTAAAAGACTGCTAAAGCAGTCTACACCTGCAGTTCCAAGCAATTGGAAAGGCAAAGAGGTCCCCGCAAAAGAAGGTTCCCTCCTAAATATTGGTCCCCATTAAAAGAAAGCTGGGCTCCTTGAAATAAGGTTGATTATAGGTCTAGGGCAGGACAAGAATAAAGGAAGCCTAGGATATTTTATTTTATTTATTTATTTATTTTTTATTGTTTTTGACAGAGAGAGAGAGAGAGAGAGAGATACAGAGACAGAGAGAACTGAACTGGGGGAGCTCCCAGTTCAGCATATGGATCCGCATGGGCCGGGGCCGGGATTCGATCCTGGGTCCCCGGCGCTGCGAAGTGAGCACTTAACCCACTGAGCCATCCCGGCTTCCCCCTAGGATATTTTCTTGTTGCAGAAAGCAGGGAAACATTCAAGAACCAATAGAGTTATATCAAAAGGAAACACATGCTGCTTGAAGGGCCCCCATTGTCCAAATTTGGGACAATTTGAGTATCACATGAAATGATAGTAATGGATCATTACACAGTTGAGGAGAAAAAGGAATCCATAGGTGTACAATGATAGAGGTAAAAGGGAGGTTCTTTACAGAAAAAATATCAGTTAATAAGTGCAGAAGGAATTATCAAATTAGAAGATCACCATTTTATACCCTAAAGTATTCCATAATATTGGATTAATCGTGCTGAAGCCATTATATGAAGGGTTGTTAGGGAACAGGATATTCTCACGGTGTCAAAGTATCACACCACAGATTATTACTAATTATGAACAAATCATCTTTACCATGGAGAGATCTGATTATCCCCCCTTTAAACAAGTAATCAAAGTTGGCATTACAGCCTTGGTATATGGGTATCACGAGCCTCCTGAAGTGAAGCAGTAAGAGAGAAGTACATAATATCGCCTTTACACTATTGCCAAAAATGTTGTACTTGAATCTTAAGGAACAGTGTGGTAAATCCAGAATGGGTGACATTTTATGAGACAGCTGACCTAAGAGCTCTTGTTATACACACCAAAAAATAGATGGAGAGCCTATTCTAGCTTAAATGGTCTTCAAAAGATAAAAACCAAATGCAATGCGTGAGCATTGATTGAGATCCTGGATCCTGGAGACATCTGGGGAAGATTGAATATGGAGAGCATATTACATGTGTTATGGAACTTTTGTTAGTTTTCTCAGATGTGATAATGATTCAGTGGGAGTAGAGGAGAATGTTCTTATTTTTAGAAGATGTAAATTTGTAGATTGAAGTATTTAGATGTAACATGTCATGTCTGCAATTTGCATTCACATGGTTCAGAATTTGTGCTCCCACAAATATGAAAAAATGTTAAGGTAGTGAATCTAAGGCAAAGGGATCTGGGTGTTCCTTGTACTATCTTTCTTTCAATTGTTTGAAAATCTTTACAGTAAAAGTTGGGGGAAAGGTTACAATATATGATACTGCTAAAGAGAAAGAAATATTGAAAAATTTGTGTCAGTGAGAAAATACAAACATATTCTGTTGCCCTGTATTGATGTTTGACACTTCTTTCTTTCCTTGCTAGTGGTTTGGATAATAAGTGTTCTGTGTATCCGCTGACATTTGACAAAAATGAAAACATGGCTGCCAAAAAGAAGTCTGTTGCTATGCATACCAACTACCTGTCGGCTTGCAGCTTCACCAACTCTGACATGCAGGTAAATAAGGGGCCCTCATGAGGGATCAGCCTGCTGAAGAGCAGGGAAATGGTATCCGAGGGCTGTCTGGAAAGTATGCAGCCATGTAGCCATTCTTGTCATAGTGGCAGTGGCTGGGTTTTTTCTGTACAGCCTTCGTAGAATTCAAAAAGAGTTGCAAGGACAGGAAGGTTTTCCAGTGTCCCTCTTAACAGGAGGGGTATGCTCCAGCAAATGGCTCAAGAGGAAGCTCCTTTTGTTCTTCATTGGTTATTATTATTTTTAATAAAACCACACCTAGAAACAATGTAATTGATATCAATTAATGTCACCCCAATAAATTTAACAAAAAGGAAAAAAAAAAAAAAGAAGAAAGAAAACCAGAAACGAGGAAAGTCAGAGCTAGTGGTTGTTGATAGGGTTGAGATAAACGACATACCATGTTGAACATCCTGCTCTAATTGACTTTGCGGAGGTGGGAGTGGATCAGGGAACCTTCTGGGGTTGTGGGAACTCCTATCTCCCAGTCTGAGAGGTGGTCCCAAGGTACTTACATGTGTAAGACCTCACTGGGTTTCTGAGCTTCAGAGTTGTGCACTTTATACACCTCACCAAACTGCTTTACACTCTTGTCTTAACAAATGCAAGAAGAAAAGGCTTCAAGTAGTAAATCTGTGCCCTACTTTGAATAAGCCATAAAATGAAAACAATACAACTTTAACACTTCAACTACATTTGGTAGTAAATTCCTCCTCCTTAAGGTTTTCTGAGGATTAAATGAGGTGGTTTGTGTAAAATACTTAGTACGGTTCCTGGTAAATATCAGTGTGTTAGCTCTTACTGTTTTATTATTAATATTAACACAAAGCTTTACGGGTGATTGAGATGCATGGCCTGGTTTGGGTACCAGTGAACTAAGGAACCTCAAGCTTCCTTTCACCTCTGGGATCTAGGATTTTAAAAAAAGGAGAAGCTGAAGTGGCTGGTTTAAGACTCTGGTATTAAACCTGCAAATTCTTTACATTCCAGAATAAATGAGTGACAATGAGTTAGAGGTTCTGTTTAGTGCATTTATCATAATGAATGTTTGTTTGTTATTTTATTTATACTTCTGTTGTAATGAAGTTCACAAAAATACATTTAAAATGTTTAGTAAGAATTTACTTTTAACTTTTAAAAACTATTCATTTCTTTGATTGAAGAGTGTAGTATGGAAAATTCCCATATTAAAGAGCTTGGCTGTGGTAGTCATTTAAAGCAGGTTGTTTTAGACCTGGTATCCCATACAAGATTGGAGATTATTTTTATTTTTGTAAAGATTTATTTTTATTGTTTTTGACAGAGAGACAGAGAGAAGGAGGAAGGCCCAGAACAGTCTCCATAGTTGCACATCATTCGTTTTTCCGCATAGTTTCATTCCACAGGTGGGAGTGGGGCTGCACAGGGCAGGAACTGGGCTGGGGTCTTCACCCTGGTGAGAACTGAACTGAGGGAACTCCCCAGTTCAGCATGTGGGTCCACACGGGCCGGGGCCAGGATTCGATCCTCTGTCCCCGGTGCTGCAAAGTGATTATTGACCCTTTGCAAGTGTTAGGACAGGAGTGAGGACAGAGCTCCACTAGTAGGTGTGAGCCTAAAAAGAGTAGAGGAAATTGTAGCACACTATAAAATTAAAGTACCCAAATTAAGACACAGCTGAGTCTTGTGTGTTTATAAGCTACTTTCACCAATCTTGCTCATCTTCTTGATTATACCCTTAGGGAAGTTGAGGCTGGAGGAGTCCCATGGACAGCTGCAGGGGCCTTGCAGCCATGGAAATTCCCCGAATTTGAGAGCTACCCCCCAAGTAGAGGCTTTAAGGAAGGTGACAAGGACCATTCCAAAGAAGTCTGAGTGCTCCAGAATTCACCCAGCTCTTGCTCTAGGGAGATGGTCCAAAGTGGGCTCTCCTGGCTATGAAGAGATCCTAGGCCTCCCCATACTGCCCGGCAAGAAACCTGTGCCCAGACGGTGCAGCCTGCGGGCCGGCGCAAGACCAGAGTGGGAGCAGGTCCCCCTCATGATGTATTTCCTCCCTGCAGAAGAAGCGTGATTCTATAAGTGCTAGACCTAGTGTGCAAGAGAGAAGGGGAGGGAGAGGGGCTGGGGGGGAGAAGTGAGGAGAAGACCACCAGTGCATGGAAATTGGAGGTGCAGCAGGTCAGTGGGTACATTGAATGCTGGCGGTCCTTAAGGCCTGGTTCTTGTTTTCTTTCCTCAGCTATTAGTAATTACCAGCCCCAGAGGGCTCTCTGCTATGGGTACTGACATAGTAATAGCCACATCCTGCACTGTCTTATCACCTCAGCCAAGCCCTGGGAGCAGCCAGAGTGTGGGGCACAGGGTGGCTCTGCTATCCAGACCTTAACCCTTGTGGTTCTCCCCAGTGGTTTCTCAGGACCAGACTGGCTCCAGGCGGCTGCAGTGCAGTCAGCTAGGGTTAGGGGCCCGTGAACCCTGGATCCCACTGCCTTTCGTCCAGCTCCATGAAGGTATGCCTAGCCACGGCCCAAGCCTCACACAAATTGTCAGACAGTAGAACCCCAGCTCTGCCCCTGTGCCTTTCCCCAGGCCCCCCAGTGTTTCTCTCCCTGTACTTGTAAGCTAGGCAGAGCCTGCTGAGGGATAGCTGAACTGGCCTGACAGATTCTCCAAAAATACACCTTTGATCTTATCGTTAGGATTGGAAGCTCTCCATAGCTTCCTATCTGCCCTCCCCTCCCCTCCCATTCACCTGGCCAACTCTCATTCATTCTCTTAAGAGCAGTGTAGATATCGCCAGAACAAGTCTGGGGCCCCCGCCCAGCAGCCTATCTGTATTTCAGCATCTCTCACATTCTGTTGCAAGGGATCATTGTCTTGTCTAGTGAGACCACCAGAAAAACTTGCCACCCAGCAGTTCTAAGCTTCTCAGACCTTACTGCAGTAAGGGAGAACGCCAGCTTGACAGAATCTCTGTAGTGTCTCAAAATGGAGAAATCAGGAAAGGGGACTTAGAGGGTTCCAGGGTGTGGGCTGGGTGATTTCAAGACAGGAAGCTGGTTGATGACATTACAGCTTTGGATTGATGAGCCCAGTGAGGTAAGGGTCTTGAAGAGAGTCTTGGTAAGTTTAGTTGGTTCACAGTCTTGCTTGCAGGAGCAGGTGTTTTCTAGAACAAGCAGCTAGGTTATTTTGACTTGGTCTCAGGAAAGTATGCCTGGTCCTGGAATTGATTAACATGGGGACAGGGAATTACTGTATTTTTGCGTGTATAATATGATATTTTTATCTAAGATTGTTCGACAAAAAATTGGGAATCATCTTATACATGGGAGTAATCCATGTATTGATTTCTTAATGCTGGGTTAGAAAAGTAGGGGTTGTCTTATGCATGGGGGCATCATACATGGAAAAAGGCAGTGGGTTAGTTTCAGATCTAACCATCAATCCTATTAAACCAAGCTCCAGAAGAACAGAGACCAAGACCCCGTCTGTCTACAAACCCTAGTGCCTAGCAGAGCACCTAGAGCAGGCTGTGGTCACACAGTAGATGCTTATTGGCCCTGTGCATTCATGCGTGTCAGTACCTGTCCATGGCCCTGGGGAGCCTCTGGGGCAGCACCTGTGCTGGGAAGAAGCAGTAGTAGGAGCATGTGTCTAACAAAATGCTGCAGCAACCCTTGCCGCTCCAGGTGGGGTCCAGTAAGCACCTGGCAGTTTGTAAGGACTACAGCTTCTTAGGCCCCACCCCAGACTCTGTATTAGCAAGCAGCCTGGTAGGACTGGGGTGCTCATTCAAGTAGGACCTGCACGATAGTGGTCATGGCTGCTCACAGGAGCCGTTCAAGGCTCTTCTTCAGCAGATGTCCACAGAGCACTGCTCACGTGCCAGGCAGGCGTACAGCCCTGCAGGTATGGCAGCGAGGCCTGGATTCCATCCTCTAGAGGAAGACAGGCACATAAGCAGAGCTCCAGGACAGTGAAGGTATTGAAAACGGACTGTTTCTTCTCTTAGTATGGGAGAAACGCTTCTTTTTTATTTTGTTTTATTTATTCTTTGTATTTTTGTGTTGTAAAATGTAATGGGGTGACATTGGTTGGTAACAGTTACATAGGCTTCAGGTGTACAGTTCTACATTACGTCGTCTATGTGTTGCATTATGTGCTCACCACCCAGAGTTAGTGGGAGAAACACTTCTACACTAAATCCAGATTTAGCAAGGCACGTATCTGTGTGTGTTTAAGGAGCTTCCTTTTCCCTGTGGAACTTAAGCTTCGGATGGACTTCCCTGTGACAGAAATAGTAATGACAGCAGCGCTCTTCCTGTCCTCTTCTGCGGGCAGATCCTGACCGCGAGTGGTGATGGGACGTGTGCCCTGTGGGACGTGGAGAGCGGGCAGCTGCTGCAGAGTTTCCACGGGCACGGGGCCGACGTGCTGTGCTTGGACCTGGCCCCCTCCGAAACGGGAAACACCTTCGTGTCTGGGGTAAGGACCCGAGGACAATCTGTAGCGGTCCTCCGGGGAGGCTCTTGGTGGCAGCTCTTATCAGTTCCTGGGTTTAGACCGAATACTTACTTAGAAGGGGCTGCAGCAATTGTCCTCAGCTCCCCACTGCACCCCCAGCTCCCACAGCAATGGTGGCACTTGGTGGGCAGTTACAGTGCTGGCATGTGAGGGTCTCCCATGTGACCACTGCCTGATACTCAGCAGTCTACAGAGGGATCGGAATAGTCTGGTATGAATGCTGCAACTCAAGGTACACCTCTGTCACGTTTAAAAGCGCTGTCCCTCAAGTGAATTGCAGAAAGTTCGCATCCGAGAGCATTAGAAACAGCTGCAAAGGCACTGAGCTGGTCAGATAATGCTGAGGGGAGGCAGTGCTGTGGTGTGACCAGGGCTTCCGGGCTGATGGGACACTCCCTGACTTCGCTCTGCCAGTGCCCTCCCTCCCACACCAGGGCACAGGGAGCAGATAAGGCCACGATGGCACAGGCACACCAGAGGAAGAATCAGGATAACTGCCTCCCAGCTTTGCTACCTGACTCTAAATGTTGTCATCTTTAAGTTGGGCATAATGTACAATAGTCCTTGCACAACCCCTTCCCCAGGATATGTTGATCAGGAGGTGAGTTTACAATGTGTTATGCAAATGGAGGGGCGAGTACTTTGGTGGACAGCTGAGAATAAGAATGGAGAACTGCGCTGGCTGACCTGAGCCCAAGTCCTGTCTCGCCGGTCAGGAGACAGGGGTGAGGGAGGATGATGATGTACACACTGTCGAATGAGGCTTGCAGCCACAGGACGTAAGGGCTCTTTGCTCTGAGCTGCCCACTTCTTAATTCTAGGCATCAGGTGAGGGCTCTGTGGCCTCTAAATAGCAAGGGCCCCAATTTTCTTCTTTGGTATTTGGCCATATCTGTGTGTGTGCCATTTCTGTGCCTTTGTATAACTGTATTTATCTCTCAACTACACTGTTTATTCAAACTTGATATCATTGCAGGTTATATTATCTTTCAGATTACTAAACTCCATTTGATTTAGTGTTCTCTAAAGATTAGAAGACACTCCTGATTCCTTTGTCCACATTCTCAGTAAAGATACTCAGAGTGCTAAACCTACAGCAGGTCTTTCTGAGATACCAATTATTCTACCTCCTCCCACCCTTTCCTCTCAGTTGAAACCAACAACTTGGACACCAATTCTAAGCTATTACTTCTTGTGTTTGGCTATTGAGAGTCTACATCATAGTCCCCAAGCTTGACAGCAGGACTGTTCTGCAGGACTTTGTCAAAATTCTCCTAGAATCATGATAGTGGAATGTGGGAACTTCATGTTTAGGATTCTCTGCATCATGTTGGCAACCTAGAGAGAGTGCTTGCTTTTAGGTCTTGAGATGGAAGCCCAGGCAGATGACTTGCCCAGGCCACCAACTCCCAGGTTGCCAGTTCCCAGCCCAGCATGCTGCTGGGGTGCACATGGCCCAGGGGAACCTGGCACTCCACCTTAGTCAGGGCTGCCCCAGACACCTGAGATAAAGCTGGGAGGTCCCACCATGCAACCAATGCCTTCCCTCCCCTCTGGGCTTAGAGAGGCAGATAAAGAGGAGGGAGGAAGGAGAGGGGAAAGTGAAAAGAAGGGAAATATCCAGGGGGAAGGTGAAAAGTAGGCTCTGGAGAGTTTGCATCAACTCAGAAAGAAACGAGAAAAGAAAGCATGCTACAGGAGGCAGCCGGGTCCTTCTCTTGTTCCCCTAATACCACCCCCCAAGACCTGGTTCTGGGGCTAATTAGTTGAGGAAAGTGGCTAGGTAAAGCTAGTTTCAGAAAAGCATGTTGTCAACCAACTACTAATGGGAAATAAATGTTCTTTGTTATGTGATTGGAATTTGTGCTTGTGGGTAGACAGTCCTTGCAATGACCATAACTCTAGGTAACTTTTCATTTGTAGGGATGTGACAAGAAAGCCATGGTGTGGGACATGCGCTCTGGCCAGTGTGTGCAGGCATTTGAAACACATGAATCTGACATCAACAGTGTCCGGTCAGTGAGTAGAATGTTTGCATTACTTCTCTGTTCTCCAGTGCTCGCTGGCCTGGGGCAATGCCCAGAAACCTCCTCCAGGCTCAGTTTACCTGGCTGAGAAAGGCCTCCCCAGCAAGAATGGCTGATTTGTGGTGGGCCTGAACAGCACTCCACATCTCTTGGGGAATTTCAATTTAATTATACCAGGAGGTAATCGATGTCCTTCCTTAATCAAGTCAGTATTTCTCATTCATTTATTCAGCTAGACATTATTCCAATAACTGGGAATACAGTTGTGAGCAAGATGAACAAAGCACAAATAAATGTACAATTTAATTTAAGATATGGATAAGTGCTATGAAAAAAGTAAAACAAGGAGATGTAATATGATAGGTTATTTCTTAGAATGGTCAGGGAATGCCTCTCTGAGAATGTGACATTTAAATTGAAGCCAGGATGATATAAGAGCCAGGTTTGCAAAGAGCTGGGCAAAGATTGAGATATTAAGGGACCTAACAAAAGGCCAGAGAACTGAGTTGCCTTTAAACAATCACCCTGGTTACTGTATGACCAATAATGGGAGTGTGGTGGCCAGTTAAGAGGTTGTTATGTGAGTTCAAGAAATAAGTGAGGGTGGCTGGAACTAAAAACATTGTAGCAACAAATGTCTAGAATAGGGAAGGGTCTGAAATTTTACCCAACCTGCCAGCTATCTAGTTAGGCTGCCACAATTTCATGGATGCTGGTGGAAGACAGGAGACTCATGGGTAAGAGATGAAGGACAGTTTATTACTCAGAGCAGTGGCAATAGGCGGAGTATCAGCATTTTGTGTTGGTTACCTGAGCTCCAGTTCCACAGGGTGACATGAAAAAGAGCCATATGACACCTGCATGTGCAGGGGTTGTATTATAGGAGAAGAACCCTGAGCTTAAGGAACCCAGATCTTTATAAGGGACAGTAAGCAGTGATCAGTTTACTAAGATGAGGAAGAATGGAGGCAGTGCCAGTAGGAGGTGGTTATTGCACATGGATTTTGGAGCTCTGTTTTAGGCAAGTTAAGTATGAGATGCATCTTATAAAACCAAGTGGAAATGTCAAGTAGGTAGCAGGATCAATGAACTAGATTCCAAAAGAGAGGTCAGGACTTCACATATAAATTTGGAAGGTGGCACTTTCAAGATTGGATATAAAGTATAACCATCCAAGAATCTTCATTATGCATAGTGAGAGATACAGGAGTTTTTCCCCTTAAAAGCAAGAACAAAATAAGAAGACTTATTTACTCCACTGGCACAAATGTTAGAATTATCCAGTTTCCTGCCTTCAAATATGAGATAAAGCAGTAAATAAATAAATAAATAAATAATAAAAACTGAGACTAACAAAAATAAATAAAAATAAAATGATTTAGTAAGAAAAAAATATGAGAAGGAAAAAGGCTATCACTTTTTGCAAATGTACAGCAATTACCTAGAAACCAAAGGAAATCAATCCAGAAATTACTATAGATAGTAAATGAAGTTACTAAGATACAGGATAGAATATAAAATCACAAAAATGAATTAATCTCCTATATATTCATGAAATACAGCTTTAAAAGGCACATTCTCTTAGCCAGGCTTTTCCCTGTGTCCTGGACCCTCTTCTTCTAATGGCCGTTATTCTTTCAGGTCTCGGTTTAGGCTTCCCTCTCTTCAGGGAGCCTGATTATGGAGAAGAGAATGACTGGAACAGACATAATCATCGATATTTAATCCTTATTATTTGGCACCATGCCACATCTTTGCATATACCGTCTTATTCCATCTTTACAACAGGGAATGTGTGTTATCCTCACTTTTTAGGTGAGGAAACAGGCTGGGCAAGGTGAAGTCACTTGCCAAAAGTATCCCATGTAGTAAGTGGCCAGTGCTGAAATCTGTACGTGGTTCTGTGTGTCTAATTCCAGTGGCTGCATTTATAACCACTTTCTCATCTCTGAGATCTGAACCAATGATGAGGTTCAGAGAAGAAACTGTGAGGATGGGGACCTGCTCTGTGTTCAGTGCCCGGTACAGATATACACATTATCTCATTTACTCCTCACCAACACTCTGCAAGACCAGTGTCACTGTTTACACGGAAGAAAACTAGAGGCCAGCAGTTTTGCAAGATGAGCCTCCCTTTCTGACCTTTGTCATGAGTGGCCCTTGTGTCCCTAGAAGTGGAGATTCTGATCCAAGGGACAACCTTCCCAGATGGTTCTGATGTTTTCTCCCCAAACCTCTCTGCAGATACTACCCTAGTGGAGATGCCTTTGCTTCAGGATCAGATGATGCTACGGTATGTTTCTAAGTTATTGAGAGCTTATCCTATTTGAAAGAGCTATATGCCTACCATTTTTTTAAATAGCTTGTTTCTTACCATATGATTTCATTTGTGGAATCTGAAAAACAAAATAAACGGACAAACAAAACAGAAACAGATTCATATATAGAGAAGTGATGGTTGCAAGATGGGAGGGGTGATGGGGGCTGGATGGAAAAGGTATAGATATTAAGAGGTACAAATTGGCAGTTACAAAATAGTCATGGGGATGTGAAGTACAACATAGGGAATTAGTCAGTGATATTGTAATAATTGTGTATGGTGTCAGGTGGGTACTAGACTTATCAGGAAATCACTTTGTAAATTATATAAATCTCTAACCACTATGCTATACACCTGAAGCTAATATATTGAATGTCAATTGTAATTGAAAAATAAAAACTTTTTTTCTGATTACAAAAACTAGTGTATTTTCAATGAAGAAAACTTGGGGTGGGGAGGGGGAATTAAGTTACCTTAATACCCCTGCCCAAGAAAAATCACAATTAGGTGAATTTCTTGATGTCTCTTTTCTTTTTATTTTATTTTTCTTTTTATTGTTAAATTTTTAGGGTTACATTGGTTAGTAATAATTACATAGGTTCCAGGTATACAACTCTTTCTGTTACCATATTCTCTTTTCTTTTTAAAGATTTATTTTACTGATTTTTGACAGAAAGAAACAGAGACAGAGAGAATGCTCCCCAGAGCAGTCTCCATAGTTGACAGCATTAGTTTTCCATATAGTTTCACTCCACCGGTGGGCATGGGGCTGCGCAGGGCAGGAACTGGGCTGGGAGCCTCCCACATAGGTCCCAGCAAGAACTGAACTGGGGGCACCCCAGTTCAGCATGTGGGTCCGCATGGGCCGGGGCCGGGATTAGATCCTTGGTCCCCGGGGCTTCAAAGCGAGTGCTTAACCCACTGAGCCATCCCAGCTTTCCCTCTCTTTTCTTTTTAAACAAAATGCTTTCTACTTTGCTTTTTTTCACTTGGCAATAAATTGTGAATATTTTTTCATGCCAATAAACATTTTTTTGTATTATATTTTCTTAATGATTTTGTTTTCCATGTTATGGCCATGCCATCATTTACTTAACCAGTTTTTAATTTTTGGACATTTAAGTTTCTATCAAGTTTGTTTTGTTGTTTTCTTTTCCTTTAAAAACACTACTATATGTAAATATTTTTGGAACTTATTTCCTTAAAATTAATTCTCAAACATGAACTTACTGAGTTAAAAGTAGGCCTAGTTTTAAGGCTTTTAATAGTAATTGAAAAATTGTGTTGAACAATTTTTCAGGAGAAAAAAACACTTTCTTGTGCCCAGAAAATATCAAATATCTTAATAAACAATGGGTTTTATTCTGATTTACTACTATGGAAGAAATTACAAAGGAATAGAGTGAGAGTTTTGATAATAATGAAAATTTAGAACTTTTGCAGGTCAGAAAATATATAACAAAATATAAGGTGTATACATTTGGAAAAATCCTTGCCACATATATGACAAACCAAGTTAAAATCCTTTAGATATGAGTGGGGTTGCATAATTAATAAGATCAATACCCCAATTTTAAAACAGGATAAAATGCAGACCACTTACAAAGCAAAACATTCCAAGTGGCAAATAAACAACTGAAAAATTTTCAACGTTACCTCTAATTCAAGAAATACAAACTTAAATCACCATAGAGATGTGCAGTGGTGGAGTTTGTGTGGTGAAGGACCCTTGGTACCCCGCTCTGGAGGGCAGTTTTATGATACGAATTAAGAGCTTTCAGAATATCTCTGCCCTTCAACCTGGTCATGCTATTTATTGGGAACAATTCTATTCTAAGGATTATATTCCTTAGCTATTCTAAGGAAAATATCAGGGATTTTTACATAAGATTAGTCATCATAGTACAGACAGAAATGCCTAGAATTTTATTATAAAAGAGAAAAATTAGACCCAGTCAAAATACTTAACAGGGTATAGCTGAATAGATACTGCTCTGTGTACATGGAGACTATTCAACAACCATGTTAACTGTGGTGGGTTTTTTTGAAGATTACCTAATGACATGAGAAAATGCTCATAGCATTATGCTCATAGAATAAACATTCACCCCATTTTAACATACACATAAAATAGAAATAAGACTGAAGGGAATTGCCTAGATGTTAGTAAATACCACTAGGATTTGGAGTGATTTTTATTTTCTTTTTGCATTTCTGAGGCTTTCTAAATTTTCTGCAATGAACGTGTATCCTTTTTCAGAAAAAAAGTCAGGTTTTATTTTTGGTTTTTTTGTACTCAAAGAAACCTGTATGTACTGTTTCTTTAAATCTCCACTGATCCTTAAAGATTAATAGGAAACAGGATTGAGGGAGAAATATACTAGGAGAGAAAACTAGGGGTAGTTAGTTCCCTTACCGCTCAAACTACACAAGCTACTGACACCTGCTGGTAGCTCTGTAGTCATTGCTTCACCAACTGGAGCTAGAAGTAAGTGCTTCCTTGTCTTGTCTGTTTACACCCCAGTGTCGCCTGTATGACCTCCGGGCAGACAGGGAGGTCGCCATCTATTCCAAAGAGAGTATCATCTTTGGAGCATCCAGCGTGGACTTCTCCCTCAGTGGTAAAAATCTATTTCAGAAACTTTCTTAGGACTGTAAACAGGACCTAGATGAAACCTGGCTCTCTTATCAAGCTGCCTCCAAGTTAAACTTCCTGTGGGCCAATGTGCTAAATAGTCTCCTCTTGTGCTGGTTTTCCTCCACTGTGCTTCTTGACCCCCGACTTAGCCTTGTTCTCAGTGGCTTTCCCTAGCCCCTTTCACTTCAGGGAAGTGAAGACTGTGCCCACCTAATATTGTTCTTCAAAACAATGATGGATCAGCACTCAATTGCATTACCTTTAGGCATTTCCTCCCCAGCCTCCCATTCTCCTCTTTGTACTCGAAAAGGGACTTTTTTCAGAGGTGGTGGGGATGAAGCAAGAGTCTCCTCTGTGCTCTGAAGCTCATGGCACCTCTGCCCTCACAGCTGGGGAGGTTGCTAGTGAGTATTAAGGCAGTGGTCACTGGGCCATTCAGTTTCCCCAGACACCCTACATCTGCATGATGCTACTGCTTCCTGAAACATCTTTTCTCTCCCTTCCCTGTATGGCAAACTCCTACTCAACCCTCAAGAGCCAACTCACATGTTGCTTCCTCTGCAGTTCCCTCCTTGATTCCCCTTCCTTTATGATCACATAACACATTACACATACCTGAGCGCTTCCATTATAGCCCTTACTACATGGTGCTACAATGCTTTATGTGTCTGCCACCCTCTACAGGGGACAACTGTGCTGTCTCTGAATCCCCAGGGCAAAGCACAGTGCTTGGTACATAGTGGGCAGTAAATCACTGTTGAATGAACGAATGAATGAACAAACGAATGAGCAAGTGAGTGAGAGTCATGAAAATGATGAAGGAACCTGTTTAATAACCATCAAATCCTCCTGTTTCCAGGTCGTCTGCTATTTGCTGGCTACAACGATTATACCATTAACGTCTGGGATGTTCTCAAGGGATCCCGAGTCTCCATCCTGTTTGGACATGAAAACCGTGTTAGTACTCTACGAGTTTCCCCTGATGGGACTGCTTTTTGCTCAGGATCGTGGGATCATACCCTAAGAGTAAGAGAGAAGTTTTCTGTTTTACTCTGTATGTGAGAGGGGGAGTGATTGGGCTTTCTGAACAAGCAGAGGTCAGAGTAAGCTCGGATAGACCCAGGCAGCCAAGGAGAGCTCTAATTTCAGCTCTGTCCATAGCCACAGGAGGAATGAGTGGCCTGGAGAGGTAGTGAGTTCCCCATCAGTGCATGTGTTCAAGCATAGCTTAAACAACTATGTGTCAGTGTGTAGTTGAGGGAATAGTTGGACTAGGTGATCCAAAAGGTTCGTTTTGACCCTAAAATTCTGATTCTCCTGATTTGAGCCTTTGAAAAACCAGATTGCAAGTCTAGCCTCCCAGGAGTGCAAGGTTTGTCTGTGCTCACAGACCCCTGTGAGGCCCACAAGAAGGCTTCAGGAGGCCCACGAAGCCCCTGTAATTATATGCCAGGTTTTACGTGTGTGCATTTTTCTGGGAAATGTCCTCATGGCTTTTATTAAACTCTCCAGGAGCTCCATGACTTTATCAGAGTTTGGCTCTCCAGAAATATCACCAAAATAGCCTGTTCATAAAGCAAAGCTTACCTGGGTATAGAAGATCACAAACTTGACAGTCTTAGTAGCAGCTCAGAAGGGGAGCGCAAAGGCAGGTATTTGTGCGGTTTTAGGGTTTTAAGGCAGGTCTTTTGATGGAGGGACTTAATTCGGATCGGATGAATTTGTGGCATAATAGATAAAGATTGCTGGGCACAGGCTAGGGGCAAGAGAGGATTTCACAGAGTCTTGAAAAGTGACCAGTCATTTGATGCTCTGTATTGTTCTGAGAAGTGAGTGGCTCTCTAGAGAGGTTATCTAAGTAGTCCAGTTTTACGGTAAATAGATTACAAGGATTTTTGCAAAATTCCTGAAACAAGTAATGAAGTTATTTGTGACTTCATCTCCTTGGGCAAGAGTTTTCTAAATTAGTAAAATGTATTAACATACCCAATGAACTGTGTGGGTACATATGGTTTTAGTTGAGGCCACAGATGCACTTCAGATGATCAATTGGAGGGGGGGGGGGGAGCTGTTAAATCCAAAGAAGCACCTTTGAGTTGCTGAGAATAAAGTATTATTTTTCCAAGACCTGTGAATGCTCTATTTTGGATGTGGAGAGAGACAGAGAGGGGAGGGGAAGGGAAGGGCAAGAGAGAAAAGGGAGAGAGAGACTGACTAAGAGACTTTGATTTTTACCTCTTTAAACTCAGGTTTTACAAGTCATTAACTACTAAGGGACTAAATTATCTGTTTGTGTCTTTGCAGGTTTGGGCTTAATCGTCTTCTCACAATGCACACATAGGTACCTGAGGATGGAATTTGAAATCGTCATATGTAAATAGATCTTACTTTTAGAGGATCTGAGAGTTTATTGCACCTTAGCTTAAGGGAACAACTCCATGGCTGAAAGTTCACCAAGCATCTGCAATATTACTATTAAAACTACCATCCCTGGAAAAAATACCACTGTGAGCCTTCAGCACTAGGAGGACATCTTCAAGTAGTCTTTTCATTTTGAGCACTTTTTAAAATATATTCATTTTTAAAGTTATTATTAATTATACTAGTCTGAGCTCATTCTATTACCAACAGAATTCAGCATCTAATATATTCCACATAATTTCCTTGAATCAAATTTGTTTTCAGAGCACTTTAAAATCTGATATTTCTCTGTGCACTGTGACTTTTGGAATGTTCTTCTCGAAGTGCTGATTTTAGTGGATTGTATGAGAAGGATTGAGTTAATCTATGATAGAAGAAAGTTCCAATTCCAAATGTAATTAGACAAAAATCACTGTTTTAAAGTGTGTTTTGATTGTAAAGGTATCTTTTTCAGTCTTGCGTCCTATTCTTTTTCCTGATAAAACATTTTCATCTATCTGAACTGTTATAAATGAAGCAGAGATGTGCATAAATTGGACAGGGTTGATTTACAAATTATGTGATGAGGTGATATATCACTGTTATCATTTGGACAGAACATTTTTTTTTCAAGGGAAATCTAAATGCTGTTTGTGGCATAAATGCTTCTCAGAACAACCCCAACCTTTCTATGTGGGAACACAAGAAGTAATCTTATTTAAAAAACCCACTACTACTGTTAGATATTAGGGTCAGTAGTATCTACTCAGCCTAAAGTGGATCTTGTCCATTATCCATTATACTTATATTTATTGCACTATGAGTATATTACATATACAAATTAATAGTTATGTCTCAAATGATAATGTCTTTTGTCTCTTATATTGAGAAAAAACAGGGTAAAAGATATCTTGTCTTTATTTGAAATTCCACAATTCCTTCTGGAAGATACCAAGTGCTTTTGTTATAGAATCCCTTCTTATCCTTTTTCTGTTTGTTTGTTTTTAAAGTTGTAGGGGTTTATTCTTTGTTTTGGAAAATTCCTCATTCATGAAGATGGCATACATTACTTAGGGGAATGGAAAGTCACCTCAGACACCAAAAGTCATTCCTGGGTGAGGCTTACCCTGTGGGTGGCCCAGGGTCTGATGGGCCAGGTCCTGGGGTGCCTGAGGGCTGTGTGTGCTGAGTCCCTTGGATCATCCAGTCCCCTTATAGTGATAGTTCTGGCTTTGCAGGCCCAGCCCCAGGCCCTGCTGCTCAGAGAGGGTCTTGTGGAGCGGAGCTGGCACAGCTGTCAGACAGGCCTGAATCTAGCACTCCTATGAAGCAAAGGGGGTACACCAGGACCACCCTCAAAGCCACGTGGTCAGGCATCATCAGGGATCAGTCAGAAATCAGCCAAGCCAGCTTTTCCATCGATTCTTTTTAAATAAACCAAATGGTTATGTTCAGTCATTTGCCAAACAAATATTTACTGAGGGTTTTAGTACCTAGCAGGCCCTGAGGTAGAAGTATAAAAGGACCGTTTGCATCCGAAGAGCCCAGAGGAAAGAAGGGAACATGGTTCATAGGGACCATCTTTCAGTCACTGTCTTCCTCTTCCCACAGTGGATTCATCTGAGCAGGGCTCAGGGAAATGGGCACAAGGTCTACCCAGTTCCTGCCAGCTGCTGAAGGTAACAGGCCTCGTAGCTCTGCTAGCAGAACATTCCAGAGTTTGTATCTGGTCTAGTGATGCCATCCCCTTCCCTGTCTCCCACAAACCTCATGGCTCTGCTCTCTGACCTGGGCTATCCAGAAGAGAAGGAAGACGGCAAAGAAAAAGACACTGGACTGAGCAGAAGCAAATTCTGGCTTGCACGTTTGGAGGGACAGAGCATCTTCAGTGTATGTGCAAATTAGCTCATAACTTTCCAGTCACAAGCGACTAAGGTAGGCTGGCCAGGCTTACCATTTTAAATGGGGCAGTAAACAATGGTATGGTCCCATTTCAAATGGTACGTATGGTCAGCTTAGTCTCACTGGGCTACATTCAAAGTGTCAGTAAGCTGACCATACATACCATTTGAAACAGGGCAGTAGCATTGTTTTCTGTCCCATTTAAAACAGGACATCTGGTCAGCCTACTTTAAGGGCCCTATGAAAGTATTTCCTAGAACACTCACCGCTTGGGCAGTAAGCCTCCTCCCCTACAAGTATTTCATCTCACAGTGGGTGGTGGTCAGTATTTCTTGATAAAATACTTGGGAATATACTATACCACGTGAAGACTTAAGGATAAACTCCAACTAATAAATTGTATTTTGCATATTGAAAATAATGCTGAGTGGAGTTTTTCAATCAGTTTTCCTTTCTTTAGAGGACTTGGGGGTAAACCTACCAGACCGATAGTGGGGAAGGGGCCATATGGATGTGTCCCCAGGTGTGTGCATAGTCTTGGACTCCCCCTTCCCAGCCAGAGAAGGGTTAGTTAGAAAGGCAGTCAGGTGAGGAGGTGGGCAGCGATGGTTGTTCATGGGAAATGCCCATGAACTGAAGTCAAAGCAGCTGCTCTGGGGAGGGCAGCCAGCCTCTCAGAGGTGGGCCCCAGCTGTGGCCCTGTTCTGGAATGAGCTAGAGGCAGGCATTCCATATCCACTTTCCCCTTCCCACCCCTTGACCTCCACACCCTTCCCTAGAGTATAAGTGGCTTAATGGCAGCACAAGTGCTACAGGCCTTTGCATCCTGGGCTCTCCTAGTGGCCAGCTGGCTGCAAGGCGGCACTGCTGACACTAGGGCTCATCTAAGTCAGAGGGGTGCAGCATGGTAACAGGATGTGCACCTTGGCTCCTCCCCGGTGCTCCCACTTTCACAGGACAGGATGGTATCCAAATGTCAGCCTGGTTCCTCATCTATGAGGTCCTGTCTCTGGCACTGAAGTATATAAAGCGCCTACTTCCGCCTTTGGCACATCTTCAATGAGGGTCCATTCCCTGCTTCCCTCTGTGTGTCCACCCATCCTCCCCTCCCCCTGCTCCCTTTCCTGTTCCCTCCCTCTCTTCTCTTGCTCCCCATCCTCCCTCCATCTCCTGCCTCCTCTCTCTTCTGGTTCCACCATTCTCCTTTCCTGCTTCTACCTCCTTTTCTTCCTCTTCCCCTTTCCCTTTCCCCTCCTCTCCCTGCCTATTCCCCTTCCCCTTGCTCTTTCTTCTCTTTTCTCCCATTTTCTCCTCCATAAGCAGACCCCATCCATGTATCAAATTACTAATTATCAATTAGACAATTGGCCAGTGGTTCTCAAAGTTTTTGGTCTTGGGGAAGCCGGGATGGCTCAGTGGGTTAAGTGCTCACTTTGCAGCACCAGGGACCCAGGATCGAATCCCGGCCCCGGCCCTTGTGGACCCATGTGCTGAACTGGGGAGTGCCCCCAGTTCAGTTCTCTCTCTCTCTCTGTGTATCTCTCTCTCTCTCTCTCTCTCTCTCTCAAAAACCAAAATTTAAAAAAAAAATTTTCTTTTAAATAAAAAAAAAAAGTTTTGGTTTTATTGTCCCTCTATGCTCTTAAAAATTGTTGTGGACCACAAAGAGCTTTTTAGTTTATGTGGATTATATCAATATTGTCGTATTAGAAATGAAAACTGAAAATTGTAAAACACCCGAATACAGAAGCACACCTCCCACTGGTGATAATTTTGCCACACATCAGTATCCTCTAGGAAACTCCTGAGAGAATGAGATGCTAAAGAGCCATACATACAAAAAGAAGAAAAAGTATTATCATGAAAGTAGTTTTGACCTTGGAGGACTCCCTGAAAGAAGATGGGGACCAGGCTTTGAAAGCAGCTGATCTGGGTTAATGAGCCCTTTTTAAGCACCTGTGTGAGACTTCCCTGAGGCCATTAAGTCCTTTAAAGGGAGGAAGAGATGAGAGTAAGGGGTGGGGGCTCCACAACTCAGAGGACACTTTGGAGTGACCATAGGCCACAAAAGAGGGTCTGGAGGGGCACAGAGTCCGTGGGACAAGCTAGAGACCAACTGAAGCCTGTCAACCACTGAAAAGCTTTTCAAAGAACACTTGGGAACCTAGGGTAAGACCAGCTGATAGGTTAGAAAATTAACTGGGGTTGGGGCCACATTGCTGTAAACTGGCTTCTTCCCAAACCCAGTAGAACGGACTGAACAGGGATCTGCATTCCTCAAATGCGCAGATCCTTAAGGCCCCTCCCCTGGAGCCCTGGGCTGGGTAGGCCTAAGGTGGCCAGGAATTCTGATGAGGCAACTTAAGGAAAGCTCTCAGTGAATCTGTTTGTCTCTCTGGATTCTTTGTGAGAATGTGAGACTAAACTGCTCACCCTCTCACTTGTGATAGGAGAGAGTCCAGAATGAGGTCATATTGATTTTTGGTTAAAAGTGGGACAAGGGGAAGCCAGGATAGCTCAGCAGGTTAAGCACTTGTCTTGCAACCCAGCGGTCTGAGGATCAAGCCCCAGCCCTGGCCCGTGCCAGGGCACGCTTCCCATGTGAGAGGTCCCTGGTTCAACCCCCAGCTCTCGGCAGTGTGCCTCCCATACAGGATGACCCCTGCCCGGTTCCCACCCCACACAGCCCCCTGCCCACCCATATGGAATGAAACTGTCAAAAACTGATGGTGTACAGCTATGGAGACTACTTTGGGCCCTCCCCCTTCTCTCTGTCTCTGTCTCTCAAAAAAAAATGTCACAAGTGAGTATGATAACCCTGGTTACTTTATACCAATAATAAAAGCTTCTCTGTAGAGTTTATTGCAAAGCCAGGATTTTAACCAAGTCTGACTGCAAACTGCCTTGCATCCTGTGGATTGGAAATTCTGTGTGGAACTTAATCTACTCATTTATTTAGTTCAACTGATAATTATTAACAGTTGCCAGTGGCAGGGCCAGAGGATTTATCACTCACTCCAAAGCTACTCTAAATCTAAGGAAGAACTGTGTGCCTGCAGCCAAAATATAATGTTTAAAAAGCTAAAATCATGACTCTCTTGCAAATAAAACATGAACATATATCAAAATGTTTATTTAACTCAATTATTGAGGCAACCCATAGATGTCAAAACGAGTTCCAGTGGGAATCTGATGTACAGAGAGCTATTCCCTTCTGACAAAATTCATTTGACTCACTATAAAGGAATCACTGACATTGACAGATCGGGTAGGCACTCAGCAAGATGCTTAGCCAGCTCAGCCTTTGTCGAGAGAATTCCATTGTTGCCACACCCTCCCTGCCTCTGCCATGGCCTCCGTTCATCTGCCCATAGAGCAGGGGTGTCAAACTCAATTAAAACACGGGCTATTTGGTGCAACAGGCAAGATTCACGTGGGCCACATCACATTTACAAACGTCGCCGGAACTGAGCGCGTTTATACAAGCCCACAGGCCCCCAGGAAAGGCACTGGGCCATGTGTCTACTCGTCTTCAGTAGTTAAAGGGTTAACGAGGGAATTGTGTGTACAGTATTGCCTCGATCTCCCCTAAGCGCTATTTTCTTCATAACAATTTTTTCTATTTTCATTTTATTTCAGAGCATCGTGGGCCACAAAAAATTACCTCGGGCCACTAGTTTGACACCCCTGCCATAGAGCAAGCACTGTGGTGGCTAGGTAAAGAGGTTCTCTGACATCCACAGACCACAGACTTTTGTCCACCTGATTATTAAGAGGTTCTTTTGCAGTGGTGGCCCTTTGGGGACATTCACATAGGACACTAATATTTTCCATCTGTATCCATTCAGAGGGGTCCAGCCACATACTTCTTCCCAAGATGTATCTGTCAACAATCTTACAATCCTGTTCCTTCTTTCAAAGCCCTGACCATCCAGCCAAACTATAAGCAACTGCCTGTGGATCAAAGTAGATCTGTACTCTGGCCATCTTGCACTCTACAGTGAATAATTATATATCTGGCTTGAATATTTGCCCACTGAGAGCATTTTTCTTCAACAGCGTCTTCACAATCACCCTTGAGTAGGGCTGTAATGCCATAGCTGCCCACTTTCATCTGGTACCAGCATAGCATATAGGCCCATCTGTAACCCAGGCCTGAGGTTTTCTCCCTCTGTCACCTGCTCATACACATAGGCAGGGAATGAGGGAGGAGCCTAAGCAACAGGAGTTGGTGTTGCAGAAGTTGACACCGCCTGCTCACTCAATTTACGTGTATATAATGCACCTGCCTGAGTTCAGTCATATACCAAGTTGCCACTGTGCATGCCCACCCTTATGACTAGATGTGTCAGACAACACCCATATCATGATGGCAGCTCAAACTGCCATGCATGTCACCTGATGTCCCATGGTTAGACATTCAACCTCTGCCAAGGCCCAGTAGTAAGCCAGAAGCTCCTTCTCAAAAGGAGAATAGTTATCTGTAGAAGAGGCCAGAGATTTGCTTCTAAATCCTAGAGGCCTGCACTGTAATTCTCCTATTGGTGCCAGCTAGAGGCTCCATACAGCATCCCTATTTGACACTTCAAGTGTCATTGGATCGGTTAGATCATAAGACCCAAGTGGTAGAGCAGCTTGTACTCTAGCCTGAACCTTTTCTTGTGCTGCTCCCCCATCGACCAGCCTGTAATGAGAAGGGTTGAAGTCGCACACTCAAATGTGGTGTATGTTGCCTCCAAAATCCAGAATGACCTACCAAGCATTGTGCCTCTTTTTTCTTGTAGTTGATTCAAGATGCAACAACTCATCTTTCACCCCAGGAGGGATATTTCAATATGCCCTAGACCCCTGAATCCCCAGGAATTTCACCGCGGGTACCGACTTTGTATCAGCCTGTGTCCAATTAGGAGAAAGAAGCCACAGAGAGAAAGAGATTCATGTAAGAAGCAGTAACTATAACAGGGTATTGGAGTAATGAGGGCTTGGCCAATGAAAAGTAGAGAACTCTAATGGAATGGTAGCTATACCTATATGAAGCAGCCACTAACCTAGAGCTGAATACTCCCTCAACTTCTTCTATTATAGGGATCATTAAACAACCGTGATGGTCTCTTTGTCCCATCACTAGTCCGTAGGGTCCTTGAAAGCAGGGACCACATGTCTCATTCTCCATTATATCTCCAGGGATAAGAGGGGAGGCCTATCGCCCCCAAAGGCTCCTAATACAGATGAGCGAATGAATGGGTGCAGCCAATACTGGCACTCATGCTACCTGCGCCAGACTCAAAGAAAAGTTCTCTCCCCACACACACCTGGATGTTTCCATCCAAACTGAGAGATGCTGAGCATCCAAGGAAGCCGCCAGCGGAGGCGTATGTGTCGTCTTTGTAAACCTCTACTTAGCAGGTGGGAAAAGTCTAGCCCAACTTTCCAGACTGTCTTTTTAGTTCCCAAGCCGAGAGTTAAAACGTAACCCCAAAGAGTCTCAGTCTGCCCCTGATTTCTACGTGAACACCTGCGCACTGCCGGGCCTGGTTTTCAAGACCCGCACAGGTGCAGGTGGGATGCCCATCAACGGTCCCTCTTCAGACCTAGGAAAACTGTTCGCGTGGGGGCGGGGCCGAATAGCCTAGAAAGCAGGCCGGGGCCGGGCCCCCCAGAGGCCTGGCCATGGAGGACGCGCTGAGGGTGCGCACCGAGCGGCTGCTGACCGACTACCTGGAGTACTGCGCCCGGGAGCCGGGCACAATCGGGAGGCCGCCGTCCACGCCCGAGGCCGCCGTGCTGCGCTGCTTGGCCGTCCTAGTACGGGAGCGCTTCCCGGGCGTTTGGTCCGACTACCGCGGGTATCAGGGCAATCGCCTGGAGCTGGTGCGCTGGGTGTCGCGGTCGGTACTCCGCGGCCGCCCCCCCTCCTGGGGCTTCGTGGTGGCGCTTTTAGTTTTCACGGGCACGCTGCTGGAGAGACCGACGCCAGGTCCCACGCGGGAACTGCAGCCACGGGAGGCCGGCGTTGACCAGGACTGCCAGCCCCTGGTGGCCTTGCTGTGCGATTGTCTCACGGTGCAGCACCGCGCCTGGCTGGAGGCGCGAGGCGGCTGGGTGAGCGGGGCGCGGGACCCCGGGAGGGACGGGCACCTAGGGGCGCCAGCCCCGTGGAGGGCAGGGGCGTTCGTTTCTGCACCACTGGGACATTGAGTGAAGTCTGGCTTTCTCCTCTTCGGACAGAGTCAGACTGAAAGAACCCGGCCTTTCTAGACTCCTCTCTAGTTAACACGTTCTGAAGCACCTGCGCATGACTTGGGTTTGCACACTTTGGCCTCGCCCACCCTCCGGGTTTTAGGATGCGCCGTGTAGGTCTGGATGTCTTGCTCTTATAGGGAATCCTCAAGCTGGTACAGTCAGCCATGGGGTGGGCCGAGCCTGGTGAATTATTTCTCCTCGTCTATTAAACGCACCTTTGAAGAGACTCAGAACTTATAGACAGTGCAGCTCTGCAGGCCGGAGAGCACCGGTCTGAAACGTTAGCCGAACAGCCACCCTCTCCCCACTCCCTTCACCCCACCCAGGAAGAGCCAAGGCCTCAGGTGTTGGGGGTGTGCGTGCACACCCAGTGCTGATGCTGACTCGAGGTTCCTTCTCCACTGCAACCAGTCATCACTTGAGAGACAGCCAGGTGCCCTGGCTCTCAGCGGCAGGACATTGAGCTCTGATTTAGGCTAGAGGGGCAGGCCCTTCGCCTGCAACTCATCAACCCATCTATAGGTCAAGGAAAGCTCCACCACCCTTCAGTAAGTAGCTTGACTCTTGGGTTCTGAGCTAGGCTAGACCCCTGTTTCCTTCCCCTTTTCCTTTCTGGAATTGAATTAGGACTGCAGTGTCCCAGAGTATAGAATAAATATAGCCAAACTATTAAAACTAGACATTAAAAAAAAAAAAAGTCCAAGGAATAGGGGAAACACTGCAGGCAATTTAGCCTCCTGATGACAGTTTCCTGTTACACCTGTGGTGATGAATTGGGTTCCATTTGTGGAGGAGAGGCAATATCTGAATCGGAACCTTTTTGAGGCATTAGCATCAACTCCTGCATTCTTTGTAGTGTGTGTGTGTTGTGTGTTGGTCTTCAACTATCTGGGCCTGTGAACTTTGAGAACCCCATCTGAGCCATTTGCCTTAAGGCATTTGGCTCCTAAAGGCTTTCTTGCACTTGAGGAAATTGATGGAGGGGTGGAACATTTTTTCTGTTCTCATCTTTTAGCTGATCAACCTTGGCTAAGGAATAATCTTTTAACATCAAGAAGCTGATGTTCTCTAATTGAGTAAACAGGATATGCCCACTGCTCACCAAGATGCAGTTAAAATGCTAGAGTCTGGACTTCAATTTCCTTCCTTTCCATTTCTCTGAGTAGAGCTGCTTGCTTTATTGTCTCAGGTGATAACTTTCAACCTAGTGATTTGACAGTTTCCCAAATGGCATCTCTTCTCTCCTTTGCTCAAGAAAGAACATGATTTGCAGACATAACTCACAGATCTTATGGGTTTGGTTCCAGACGACCGTAACAAAGCAAGTCATAATTATTTTGCTGGTGGAGGTTCTTGACTTCAATTTGTAAAACAAACAAACAAAAGAAATGCAAGCTTGTCAAGTGCAGCAAAGAACACATAAAATAGTCAAAGAAGTGAGTCAAAAGATGATTATTCTTGCTCCAAGTGACAAAGTGAAGTAACCCTACATGCTACATCTCCCATATTGCATTACTTACAAATCCTAACTCATCAAAGATTCCTATTACAGGCTGCCTATTTGTCAGTATTTCCTTTTTTTACTTTTTAAATCCAGGAGTTATCTTTACTGTTTCATCTTGAACCTCCTTTGTATTTTGATTTTAGGTTTAGAGTATTCTGAAGCAGACTTAATTCTCCTCTTCTCCCTCCTTGTAGGATTCCTTCTGTTACATCTTCACACCTGAACTGACATGTTGGAGAAGACGGCTGGCCCAGATTCTTCTGTCATGCTTTACAGCAACAATCTTAACCTATTTGTGGGGAAAATTATCATGAGTTCCCAAACTCTTAACTCATTTCTACCTGCCTAACTGTGACCAGCCAAGTGAATTTGAGATGTGCAAGAACAAAGCACCTTCTGAGACATTTTTACTGGCATTCCTATAAGGAGCCCTGTGGTGATGACTCAGCTTGTTTGATCTCCTGACAAGTACTCAAAGGTGTTAGGACAAAGGCACAGTGGCTCTTCTCTGAGTGAGAGCAATGGGAGTCTAAAGGTTTATTGCACCAAAGAATTGTAAACTTTGAAACTGAATTTTATGAATCGGAAAACATGGTGCTATTTGCCACAGTTAGATAAATATGAATGAGTCTCATCTATCCACAACTTCATGTGCTACTACTGCTGACTGATATTTATCAAAGCATTGAGTCAGGGGTGAATTGATACCAAAGGTGCTCCAAGAACCAGTCTAATAGAATGTAATATTAATACCGTTTATACAGAATTCTTTCTAAATCCTTTAGAATTGAATTCCTGGGACTTCTTGGTTTCAAGAGTTAATATTAAGAACTTATTTTTCGGACTTCAATAAATTGTTAAACGTCTTCAAAGTTTTTAATAAATTTATATGTCTTTTAAAAACTTTGTTGGTTTTCCTTGGGACTTAATAAGCCTTTATTCTTAAGGATCTATTTTTATTGTTTTTGAGAGAGAGAGACAGACAGAGAGAAGGAGGGGGGTCCAGAACAGCCTCCATAGTTGCACATCATTGGTTTTTCCACATAGTTTCATTCCACAGGTGGGCTCGGGACTGCACAGGGCAGGAACTGGGCGGGGTCTCACCCCAGTGAGAACTGAACTGGGGGCACTCCCCAGCTCAGCATATGGGTCCAGATGGGCTGGGGCCAGGATTTGATCCTCGGTCCCCAGGGCTGCAAAGTGAGCGCTTAACCCACTGAGCCATCCCAGCTTCCCAAAAGCCTTTATTCTTTAGTAGTCACTTGAATTGATGACAATTTCCTTTTTTGTCTCTTTAAATACTACGTACAATTGGGGTTTTTTTTCCTCCCATTATAGTTGACATACAATATATTATTTTCGGGTATACAACGTAATCATTAGACATTTATGTAACTTACAAAGTATTCAGCCCAATAAATCTAGTGCCCATGTGACACCACATATACTTATTACAATATTATTGACTATATTCTCTATGCTGTACTTTACATTCCATGACTGTTTTTATAATTGGCAGTTTGTACTTCTTAATCCCTTCCCTCTTTTCACCTACCCTCCCCAAACCCTCTCTCATCTGCCAATCATCAATGTGTTCTCTGTATCTATGAGTTTGTTTCTGTTTATTTTGTTCTTAGATTCCACATATAAGTGAAATATGGTTTTTGTCTCTGTCTCACTTATTTCATTTAGCAAATTATCCTCTAGGTCTATCTCTATTGTTGCATATGGCAATATTTCATACTTTTTTATGGCTGAGTAATATTCTATTATATATTACGATCATATCTTTAATTGTCTACTGATGTACACTTAGGTTGCTTCCATATCTTGGCTATTGTAAATAATGATGCAATCAACATAGAGATGCATACCGGTATATTTTTTTGAATTGGTGTTTTGGGTTTCTTCAGATAAATACCCAGGAGTAGGATTGCTGGATCATATTGGTAGTTCTATTTTTTTTTTTTTTTTAAGATTTATTGTTTGAGAGAAGATGAGAGAGAGAAGGAAAGAGGGCCCAGAGCAGTCTCCACAGCTGCACATCACTAGCTATGATAGATAGTTCCACTCCACACAGGTGAATGTGGGGCCACGTGGGGCAGGAACCGAACTGGGGGCTTCCTGCATGGGAGGCAGGACCTTCACCACCAAGCCATCTAGTGGTTACCAGTTATGCCACAGTTCAGCATATGGGCTTGCACCGGCCAGGGCTGGGCTATCCCCAGACCTCACAGCCTTAAGGCAAATGCTCATTCTGTTGAGCTATCTCAGCATCCTTATTTTAAAATTTTTGAGGATTCTTCATACTGTTTTCCACAATGGAAAGGCTGGTTCTCACTCAAATGATGATAAATTCTGGCATAACTAGAGTTAAAAACTCTAAAGTTGGGATATTCAATTTTGCTTATCTGCTCCCAAAACAGATGTAGATACTCAAATAGTAGCTTCTGACTACTCAGATGGACCAAATACTGCAAGAAAGAGATTATATTCTAAATTTAGTAAAGTAAATATTAGAAACTGGATATAATGACCCCATGCAGAAGTTCTTCCTTTCTTCCTTCCTTCCTTCCTTCCTTCCTTTCTCTCTCTCTCTCTCTTTCTTTCTTTCTTTCTTTCTATTTTATTGTTAAATTTATTGGGGTGACATTTGTTGGCAAAAATTACAAAAGTTCCAGGGGTACAATTCTACATTACACTGTCTATGCATTGCATTATGTGCTGACCTCCCAGAGTCAGCTCTCTTTCCATCACAATAGATTTGATGCCCTCTCCCTATTCCCCACTCCTACTCTCCCACCCACCTTCCCCTTTACCCTCAGGTAACCACTAAACTATTGACTGTGTCCATGAGTTTTCGTTTCTTTGTTACTTTCAGTTTTATATTTCACCTGTAAGTGAGGTCATATGTTTCTTGATTCCTTCAGTCTAACTTATTTTGCTTAATAAGATGGTTTCATGGTCCATCCATGTTGTCACAAATGGCTATATTTCATCTTATTGCTGAGTAGTATTCCATTGTGTAAATGTACCACAACTTCTTTATCCAGCCATCTATCAAAGGACACTTTGGTTGTTTCCAGGACTTGGCCACCGTGAACAGTGCTGCAATGAACATTGAGGTACATATATCTTTGCACATTAAGGTTTTCAAGTTTTTTGGGTTGGTACCCAGAGAGGAATTGCCAGGTCATATGACAATTCTATTCTTAATTTTTTGAGGAACCTCCATACAGTCTTCCATAGTGGTTGTACCAATTTATATTCCCACCAACAGTGTATGAGGGTTCCTTTTTCTCCACTGCCTCTCCAGCACTTATTATTCCTTGTCTTGTTAATTATAGCCATTCTAACAGGTGTGACGTGGTACCTTGTGGTTTTTATTTGCATCTTTCTAATTGCTAGTGAAGTTGAGCATTTTTTCATATATCTGTTGGCTGTTTGTATGCCTTCATGAGAGGAGTGTTTAGATCTTCTGCCCATTTTTAAATTGGATTGCTTGTTTTTTTGTTGTTGAGTTGTACAAGTTCATTATACATTTTTTATATTAGCCTCTTATCAGAGGCATTGTTTGCAAATATTTTCTCTCAATTGGTTGGTGTCTCTGCTTTGTTGATAGTTTCCTTTGCTGTGCAAAAGGTTTTTAGTTTGATAAAGTCCCATTCATTTATTTTTGCTTTTACTTCCCTTGACATTGAGGTCAGGTTCATAAAGTCTTTTCTGAACCCCAGGTCTATAAATTTAGTGCCAGTGTTTTCTTCTATGCAATTTATTGTTTTGGGTCTTATTTGGAGGTTTTTAACCCATTTTGAGTTAATTTTGGTATATGGTGAGAGATCACAGTTCACATTCAGTCTTTTGCATGTGTTTTTCCTATTTTCCCAGCACCATTTACAGAAGAAGCTTTCTTTTCCCCACTGTATATTTTTCGCTTCTTTGTTGAAAATAATCTGTCCATATATTTGTGGGTTTATTTCTGGGTTTTCAATTCTGTTCCATTGGTCTGTGTATCTGTTTTTCTTCCAGTATCAAGCTGTTTTAATTACTGAGGCTTTGTAGGATAGATTAAAGTCAAGGCAGTGAGATGACCCCAGCTTTATTCCTTATTCTTAGGATAGCTTTGGCGATTCAGAGTCTTTTGTGGTTCCATACAATTTTGATGGTTTTTTTGTTTGTTTGTTTGTCTGTTTCTTGAAAGAATGTCTGTGGGATTTTGATGGGAATAGCACCGCATTGCTTTGGGTAATGTGGACATTTTAACTGTGTTGATTCTTCCAATCCATGCACATGGAATAGCTTTCCATTTCTTTGTGTCTTCTTCAATTTCTTTTAAAAGTGTCTCATAGTTTTTAGTGTATAAGTCCTTCACATTCTTTGTTAGATTTATTTCATTTTTTTGTTGTTGTTTGCAATGACAAAGGGAATGTATTTTCTTATCTCCCTTTCCGAAGTTTCATTGTTGGCATATAAAAATGCAGTTGATTTTTGTACATTAATTTTGTATCATGCAATTTTACTGTATTTATATATTGTTTGTAGTGTACCTAGACTGTACCAAGAAGAACTGGATAATCTAAATAGACCAATCAACAGTACAGAACTTGAAACAACTACCCAAAACCTGCCCAAGGCAAAAGTCCTGGACCAAATGGCTGTACCAATAAGTTTTATTAAGCATTCAAAGAAGAACTAGTGCCCATCCTCCTCAGACTACTCCAAAAAATTCAAGAGGAGGCAATACTCCCCAACTCATTCTATGAGGCCAACATTTCCTTAATACCAAAACCTAGGAAGGACAATACCAAAAAAGAACATTATAGACCAATTTCTCTGATGAACACTGATGCAAAAATCCTAAACAAAATATTAGCAAACCAAATACAACAGTGCATTACAAAGATTATTCATCATGATCAAGTGGGATTCATCCCAGGGGCACAAGAATGATTCAACATATGCAAATCAATCAATGTAATTTATCACATAAACAAAATAAAGGATAAAAACCATATGATTATCTCAATTGATGCAGAAAAGGCATTTGACAAGACAGAACACCCATTTATGATCAAAACATTGAATAAAATGGGAATTGAGGGAAAGTACCTCAACATAATAAAGGCCTCATACAACAAACCCTCAGCAAATATTATACTGAATAGGGAAAAGCTAAAGCCTATTCTCCTAAAATTAGGAACAAGACAGGGATGCCCCCTGTCATCACTGCTATACAACACAGTGCTAAAAATTCTAGCCAGAGCAACCAGGCAAGAGAAAGGAATAAAAGGTATTCTAATTGGGAGAGAAGTTAAACTGTCACTCTTTGCAGATGACATGATTCTTTATATAAAAAACTCTGAGGACTCCATCAGAAATCTATTACAAACAATATACAAATACAGAAGTCTATTCTTTTTTTTTTCTATTATATTTTATTGTTAAATTTAATGGGGTGACATTGGTTGGTAACAATTAGATAGTTTCCCGATGTACAAGTCCACATCACATCACCCATGCATCGCATTATGTGCCCACCTCCCAGAATCAGGTCCCCCTCTACCACCATATATCTGGTGCCCACACCCACCTCCCCACACAACTCTCCCTCCCCTCTTCTCCCCCTTCTCCAGGTAACCACCAGACTATTGAGTGTGTCCATAATGCTGGTGCCCTCTCCCACCTCCCC
>PVKE010005757.1:0-33415 GCA_004027555.1 Craseonycteris thonglongyai
AAAAAAAAAAAAAAAAAAAAAAAAGAAAGTCCTGGATCATGCCTTGCATTCAGTTGTGGTGTCCCTGTAGTTTCTTTTAATCTGGAAGAATTTCATGTAAAGGCGTGGAATATTTCACACTGTGCAGATTTATGCCCACCCAGGGTTACAGGGTTCCCTGCTTCGCACTCTGCTTCTGGCATGACGATGACCCTGGTCTGTCTCCCTGCCTGGGTGGGGGGCGGTCAGAGCGTGCGTACAGGGTGGGCGTCCACGTGAGGGAGGTGGGCTTGTGACCCCTCGTAGCGCAGTGCCACCCTGCAGCCAGTCGTGCCATAACCCTTGTTCTCCAGAGAGTTTATAGAAAGAATCCCTGAAGCCCTGAGCAGGCAAATACCTCCATTGTACGCACGGGGAACCTGAGACCCAGAGAGGGAAAGAGACTTGGCCACATCACACAGTGAGTCAGAGATCCTACTTAGGCCTGCATTTGAAGCTGGTACCAAAGAACAAACAAATATTAGGGGTTGGAAAGGACCCGAGAGACCATCCAGGCCACTCCCCTCTGAGTGAAACCACTCCACACCTGGACAGGTGACCAGGCTTCAGCCTGTGTTTGAGCATCTTCAGAAATAGTTGAATGTTTTTTAAGACAATTCATTCCACCGTGATGAAATTTAAAGTCTTCCTGAGTTGAGGCCTTTCTCATCCTTTCTTCTCCGTCCCCACTGGGTGTGGTTGGGCCCTCTCAGCCCCCTGGATGGAACACGTATGTTCCCTGTGGACTCTGTGCCCACCCTTCCGAAATTTCAAAATGGTGCCCACGCCTCCTGAGCTTTCTTAGCTCCGGTCTCTGGCATTGTGCTTGGCACTGAGATTAGAATAATGAACAAGCACCATCGGCCTATCCCTTTGGAGCTTCTAGTGCAATAGGAAGGCAAATTCTGCACAATGTGAGCCCCCAGGCTGAGGCTCAATACCGCCACCTCCTTTTCCAAAGTGGTGTTGTGGCAGGAGCTTGGGCTCGGGGCTGGCTACACGTGGATCGACACTCCACCGTGACACACGTGGTCTTGTGTTACCTCCTCCACTCTCTGAGCCGTTTCCTCCTGTGTAAATCCCAAACAGCCACTCTGCCTCGTCAGGCTGCTGGCTGGGGCTGCTGGCTGGGGCGCTCCAGGTGCGGTATTAGGTCAGGTCACCTGAAAGCCCCCAGCGCTGGGGTGCTTCAGTAAACGGCTGCCTCTTTCTCTTTTCCTCCCTCCAGTGCGACACATGTGAAGCAACTTCTAGGGATTTAGAAAGCGCTGAAAGCTCAGAAGAAATGATTTCTCAGAGTGAAACCACCCAGACTTGCCACATTTTTCTGTGTATAAGATGATACATTTGTCTAAAACTGTTAGAGCAAAAATTGCAGGGCATCTTATACAGGGGAGTAACCCGTGTGTTTCTGAATGTTGGGTTAGAAAAGTAGGGGTCGTCTTATGCATGCGGTGTCTTGTACACGGAGAAATGGGGTATCCTTGCTGCTCCTGGTTTCACCCTTTGTTAGATAATCAAGGGGACACTTTAAAAATTATATGGGGGAAACACTAACCAGGAGACTGGCTATTTGGATTCAAGGTGAAGGCAAAGAGTAAATTGTCTCTCAGATTCATTGTTGTATGTTCAATGTTACAATACATATTGACTAATGTCACCATTGACTAATATCACCACACCATGATGTCTATGCAGTGACATTGTAATCGGTCCACATTATTAATCTGAATATATGTGAGCTTCTGTTGGTGCTCTCCAAGTACATTATAATTTCACAAGCGTTCCCTGGTCACTCACATCTGGGAAGTGCGGGCCCAGAGAGGAAGATGACAATCCTCATTAGGTGGCTGAAGAGACGGACCCCATTGCTCTCACATGTCTGTCTGTGGCTGTTAGTTTATGGAGTTTCATCCTGACATCCTGAAATGCTGTCCTGTTGTGGCTACAGCACAGCTGTCCTATCTGCGTGGGCCACAGGTGAGGTTCCCCGTGGAGATGCCATGTTTCCCAACGCGAGTGTCAGGCGTCTCTTAGAGCTGGCGGGGGTTCTCTTAGCTGGGCCCTGGGGAATCTGGGCATGCGCCTAGGGCGTGGCACGACACTGCCATCTAAGGTTACCCTGAAGAGTCCTTTCATGCACCCACTGCTCTTCATTGTCCTGCCTTCCTGACTTGTTTGTTTGTTTGTTTGTTTGTTTGTTTTTGTCTGGGTTTTATTTTTGTTTTGTTTTTTTTTGAGAGCAAGACAGAGAAGGAGGAGGGCCCAGAGCAGTCTCCATAATTGCACATCATTAGTTTTCGACATAGTTTCATTCCATAGGTGGGCACAGGGCTGCGCAGGGCAGGAACCTGCCAGGAGTCTCCCACATAGGAAGCTCGCCCCAGTGAAAATCGACTGGGGGCACACCCCAGTTCAGCACATGGGTTTACATGGGCTGGGGCCAGGATTCGATCCTTGGATCCCAGGGCTACAAAGCGAGTGCTTAACCCACTGAGCCATCCTGGCATCCCTACCTTCCTGACTTTTTGACTTGTCACTTCCTGTGTGAGACACAGGTTATCTGACCTCTCTGAACCTCAGATCCCTTATTTGTAACATTATTAAAAACAATATCACACAAAAACAAAGTATACTAAACAAAACAAAAATATATTTTAAAAGATAACAAGGGATAAACAACAAAGCAAAAAACAGTATCAGTAGATTTCTCATAGTGTAGCTGTAAGAAATATAAGGCACATAGTAGGCACTCATACATGGTAGTAATCATTATATAGTATTAATTACGTCTGAAAGTATTAAGCTGTGAGCCTTCCTCTAGGACCTGGTATATGAATCCTGAAAGATCTTATAATTTAGCAGAAAAAGTATGACCTTTGGGAGATTGAACCCACACCTGGGTTCATATCCTAGCCCCTTGGTGTCTGACCTTGGGGAAATAATTTGTCCTTGAAGTCATCTGTGATGGGGGTTGGGGTGTGTGTGTGATAATGTTAGGTTGAACAATACAAAGTTGCCAATATCCACATGACTTTTTTGACCTCTGAAAATGGCACTTTCATATAGCTCACCCTCTCAGGATTACCTCATACCGTTGCTGATTGGGATAAAAAATATTAGTAATATCATATGGGAAATGCCCTGCAAAGATCCTCTATTTCAGGCCCTGAGATCATAGTACCACAGGTGAGAAATGCTGAGAGCAGTAGAGGATGGCAAGAGGTGTGAAGGTGAAATGTCCGAATTTGATGACTGGGTTGGGGTGGGTGATGCAGGAGATGGTAGAGCTATACGTGACCTCCACATATCTGGTTTGGAGACATGGGTAGGTGGTGCTACTATTTACTGACAGAAGGGACATAGGAGGAGCACATTTGAGGAAAGAAACAGTGGATTTACTTCTGCCCACGTGGAATTGCTGAGGCCTACGGAGACGTCTAATATTATGGGTCTGGGGCCCAGGAGACAGTGTGTGCTGGAGGTAGAAACGGGGGGAAGTCAGTGGCAACCAGGGAATACTTGAACCGAAGTCCTGGCAGTGGCTGCAATCACCCAGGATGAATTAGTACATGAAGTAACGTGACCTCTGAGCCCGGACAAAATGCAACAGCGTGGAACAGTGAGACAGTGCACTGGGTTCCAACCAGCGTTCACCAAGTCCCACTCCATAGTGGGTTCCGTGCTAAGTGGGGACAGACGGGTGGGGGAAGCTAGAGATGGGGGTGATTTTTCCTGCCTCTACTTACAAAGAATAAAGATGAAAATGCTATTATCACTCTTCTTATAGGATTTGACATACACGCTGATGAGTCTAGCCCGATTCCTGGGTGAGGCCCCCCACACCTCAATGCTGGCTGAACATGGCCGGCTACACTCTTGCCCCCAGCCCCACTCCCCCCAGAGCCGCCTGACTCAGCTTACGTTGTCATAGGCCTGGCACTTGTCAATACTGCTCTCAGTGGACAGGCATTGGGAGGAAAGACGCCTCACTTGAATGTTGCAAAATATGACGATGTTCTTGTATTTTTATTTGTTTTTGTAAGTTCAGTGTGTAAAGCATGGTGCGAATGTAAGAGAGCTACGAGGACTGTGGTTCTGGGAAGGAGGGAACGCTAGGGCTTCGATTATAATGCAGGTGTATACATTTGGAGGTGAGCGAAGGATTATTTCTTATTTCACCAGTTCATTAGCAGGAAAGCCTCAGCATTGGAACAACGATTTTAGCTGGAAGGGGAGCTTACTCAGCAGTCCAGTGTTGTGTTCAGCTGGGAGCCCCTAGGATGCCTTCTGAGGTCTCAGTAGGAGGCTGCGGGGAGGAAAGGAAGGGGAGTGAGATCTGGGAGGCCAGGGAGGGGAAGCGGGCTACGGGTTGGACTCCACAGGGTGGCCCAGAAGGGTGAGGGAAACGTGAGGCTGCCAGCCAAGGGGCCCTGAAACAGAAGGCAGGCCCATCACCAGGGCATGCTGGGCAGGTATGCAGACACTAGCCAAAGCTGCTAGGCCATGAGCCTCCATCGACAATCTGGAAGATGACCAGGAAACCAAGGCAGCATAACACATTATAAAGTAAAATGAAATAATTAAAAAATAGTGCTAAGTCCAAATGCAAGACCTTATTAAATTGTCATAGCAGCCATAGGAACTGGGCACTGTTCTTCCTTTTGACAGGGAGGATACTGAACACAGATAGGTTAAACAGCTTGGTCAGCGCCCCGTGGCTAGGAGGTGGCTGAACTGAGATTTGAACCCAGGTCTGTCTGACTCCAAAGCCCATGCCCTGTGCTCCTCTGCTTCCCCCAGACACTCAGACCCTTGGGCCAGGTGCAGGTGAAGCGGAGCTGCAGCCTGATCTAAGCCCACTCGCTAAGGAAACTCGGGAGCTGGGCAGGGGTGGGGGAGGCCAGGCAGGGCTGGCTCCTGCTGGTACATCAAGGGTCCTAGTGTTGTCACGCCCCTTCTGGCAGGAGAGGGCCAGGTGTGGAGGGGACATCTGAGAGGGACACGCATGATCTTCACGACATGGCTGGTCCCTTCTGACTGAGCAGGTCGTGTCGTCCCAGGTGTGGAGTGGCTTCCTGGTTGCTCACTGATGGTGGACAGCGTATGGCCACATGAAGTTTCTGGTTGCTACAAGTGGCATCCATTCCATTGCCTTGACAGTAGGCTGGATTTGGGCCAAAGCACCCAGAGAGGTTCCCCTTGGCTGCTTGGTTGTCCTGATCAGAAGGGCTGGCTTTCCCGAGTAGCCCTATGATGCTGTGTCACCTCCCAGGTAAATGTGACGGCATCTTCAAAGGGAAGGGCATCGGGGGCCCAGGACTGCTGAGCTCGGTTCCCCTTCCAGCCCTGAGACTGCCGGCTTCTCGCTTTCCTCTCTGGGCTTCAGTTTCTTCATTCTCCCTAGAATGGACATGTGAACATTTAACAAGGGGATAGCTCTGAAAAGCACTGAACTTTACAGTAAAATCAAACAAACGTGATGCTATTATTCAGAACAAGGAGAGACTGCTGCTTCCCAAGGTCTTTTCTGAAAAACCTTTTCGGATGCGTGAGTCCATTGTGGTAGAAGAACTTTGGGTTGGAGGTTGGAGATTTTATGTGGCTCTGCCACTAGCTGTGGCCTTGGGCGAGTCTCCAGTTTCTTTGTAAAGTGTGTGTGTGTGCGCGTGTGTGTGTGTTGCGGGGGGCCTGGCAGGGCTGGGTGCGAAGATAAGAAGATAAAGGCAACTCTGTGGCTGTGAGGGCCTTTCTTGCACTGCAGGCCCCACTCAGGCAAGAGGAGTCCTGGTTGGCTTGGCTTTAGCTTTGTATTCCCCCAGCTAGCTCCCGCCTTGCTCTGCCCATTAAGCAGAAGTCCTCGCATCTCAACTGCTTTGAGTTTTCCCCCAAAAACCTAGTTGTCTTGGAGAGATCACAGACTTTTGAATATGATCAACTTGGCTTCAAATTATAGCTTTACTGCTCATTGGCTGTGTGACCTTGGCCCTGGGACTCCACCTCTCTGAGCCTCCGTTTTCTCGCAGGGCTGTGGTGAGGATTCAGGAGAGGGTGGCCCTACAGCACATAGCACAGAACATGAGTTCCGTGCCTGGAATTCCCCCTTGCCTCCGTGTTACTCATGAAAATAACTTGGTTTCTAGTGAAGAGGTTGGTTTATCTGGCATTCTGACAACTAGGTATTTATTAACTAATGTTCCTGGGGAGCATAAATGTCACAGTAATCAAGCTTCCTAATCATTTCATTTTGAAAAATATTTATTGAACATCTGCTCTGCTGCACGCTGGTGATAGGGAGTAAAATAAGGCACGGTCTTCAGGCTCAGTGAGCGCACCGTCCAATGGGGTAAATAAGAGCAATAGCCCACAGTATGGTAGCCCTGGCACGTCCCATTCTTTAATGTTTGTAATCCTCACAACAACCCTGCGGCGGAGGCATTATTGTTACTCCCATTTTCCAGATGAGCAAGCTGAGGCACAGAGAGGTGAGACAACAATCGGGTCACACAGCTGCGGCCGCTGGTCTGTCTAGTACTGGAGGCAGGCCGGCCTTCGCGTCGGCGCTCTTAGCTGGCATGATGTGCTCGCATACGACACAGCTTACAATCTGTTGGGGCTGTGCTGTGGAAAGATCAGCGTGCGCCGCCGTGGGGACACAGAGGGCGAGGGTGGCCCTCCTGCCTGGAGCGTTGTAGGCTAGGAAGGGAGTCGCAGAGGGAACTGTGGAGCTGGGCCTTAGCGGGTGAGTAGGAGTTCTGCAGGCGAAGAAGAGGGAGAGAGGTCTAGGGGAAGCCCAGGGAAAGGCGCGAAGGTGTGAAAGAGAGGGGCGGGGTGGGGACCGGTGGGGAAGTGAGGCTGTTGAGAGCCTTCGAGCCAGCCAGGAAGGGGGGCCTTGTAAGCCATGCCAAGGAGCTGCACACAAGTGGTCCGCTACAGCTCCTTGGGAATAATGAACGTTATTTCCTTTAAACTGTTCAAGTAAACCCAGGGCACTTACGCATCAGTGATGCGAGCCGGGGCTTTGTTTTGTTTTGCCGCATTGGTTTTTTTCAGTTGGGATTCTTAACAGCCAGGGAGTGGTGAAACGTCTGCTCACACAGTGGCAGGTATCACAGTTCCCACCCCCCACCCCGGCCGAGGCGGCCCCCTAACCAGCGGGCTGGGCGGTCTTTGGGATGCCCTTCCTCCAGGTCAGCGCATTCCCCTCTGACTTTAAAATCTGCGCCTTACCCCTGCCAGACCGCAGTTCTTCTTACTAGTCCCGGGAGAGCTGCTGGCTCACAAGGAATCGTGTGTGTGAGCCATTGGACAACACAGTCGGGTTCCAATGACCAGCAAGGGCTTGAGGGATGAGGTTAGGAAGTCCTAAATTGGCTCTGTGTCTGTAGGTGCTCAGTTAATACTCAGCCATTGAGGTGAACGCCTCATCGCCCCCTCCCCACCCCAGACCTGCTCCTCTCCCTGTATTCCCTAAATCTGTACATGCTACCCTCCCACACACACTACTGAACCCCTCTTCCCTTCACCCTTCACCTCCTTCCAGTCACCAGGTCCCACTGAGTCTGTGTTGTTTCCACGGCCCCGGCTTAGGCCTTTGGGACGTTAATAGCCCCCACATCTTCCTGCATCTACCCTCACGTCTTCCAAACCACCTCCTGTGCCAGGTTACCCGCCGGTTGAAAACCCATCGGTTGCCGACGGACCAAGCACAGACACAAGGCGCTCTGTGATCTCTCCTGCCCACCCCAGCCTCTGGTTCCCGGGTGTGTCTGCTCTGTCTTCATACCTTCCCTGCGTACGCTGGCCCACTGTGGGGCCATCTTCCGGGGGCCCGATGACCCAGGTCTCTCTCCCAAGCTCCCGACACACATTTCCTGACGACCGTAGCACGTCCAGCACTGTGTCCTCTAGACCCTCCGCCTGGCTCATTGTCTTCCGCAGCCTCCCCTAAACCGCTACTGCTCTCCCCACGTGCCTGTCACTAGAACACCCTCCACCCGACATTTGGAAGTTGTCCTCCACGCTCCTGACTCCCTCACCCACTCACCCAGTCCTGTCGGTTTTACCTCCAGGACATTTCTCAGACCCGCCGCCTCTCCCCTAAGCCCACTGCCAGCCTCCGTTCAGACGCCTCCTCTCTGTCCCTGACCACCCTGCCCCTGCAGGCCAGTTTCTACGTGGCAGCCAGAAGAATACTTCTTAGTACACGTCTCAGTAAGTTGCTCCCTCCTTAAAACTTTCGTGACTCCTCACCTCACCTTAGACATTGTCTAAGCTCCCCAAAATGATATTCACGGCCCTTCCCTGTCAGGCCCTGCCTCACACTCACACTTGGTCTCCTTCCAACACTCCTCTTTCACTCTCAACATGGGTCTAACTGCCTGTGTTCAGATCCTGGCTCCACATATCCTATTAGCTGTGCAACCTTTGGCAAGTTACTTAACATTTCTGGGCCCTCACCTCCTTCCCTGTAAAATAGGGTTGTTGAGGGTTAAATGAGATAGCCCACATGAAGCGCTTACAAGTGCCCGGTGGGTGTGTGCTAATTATCGCTGTTGCTGTGATCTGGCCCCTGCAGGTCCCACGAGGGAGCCTTCTGCACACTGCTCTCTGCTCTCTGGCTATCTGGCCTATGGGCAATTCCCCAGGTGTCCCCACTGTCTCCTGCCTGCATCAAACTCCACTCTGGTGGCATGTTACCTGCTCGGTGCTTCCCCTCGGCCTCACCTGCTCACCTCCCACCCTGCCCCTTCCTGTCTGGCCCTCAGTAACTTAACTGCAGACTGCTTCCTTCTCCACCGACTCAGAACTCGCCTTGATCCCTGGGACTAGGGATTTGCCCTGAGTTTGAGGCTCGGTCCCCTGAGACTGGAAGAAGGGGCTGGTCCCTGCACCCTGTCCACCATGCGCTTTGTGGCATCTCTTTGTCTACCCTGAGGCGGGTTTTGGCTGAAGATTTGCTGCCTGTGCCTGTGATGCCAAAGGGTCTCAGCTGCTAAGATTGGATGCAAACCCACCCGAGTGACAGAGGACTTCTCTAACTGGCTTTGACATTCCCAGTATTGCAGACTCAGTATTTCTTCAGAAATTGTCCTCTTGCCTACCCCTCACTGCTAATAATGCTTTGTGTCTTGGTATTCCAGTTGCTGAATTTCTCTTCAAAATATTTTAGCTTGCTTCCCCCAGCTGCTCAGCCGACTTCCTCAAGTGCATCATAAATCTCCCATCCAGATCTCCTGCTCTTGTAGATTATCCCAATGCGCTGATCACAGCAGCTCAGTGTGAACTCTCCACTGATTAATGTCACTTGCGTGTTTGTAACACAGCCTTCAACTGTGGCGGTGTCAAGATAAATCATTGTTCAGAACCCGTCAGCTGGTGGAAGCCAGGGACCTTAGGGTGACCCCCTTATTTTATAGGTGAGTACAACAAAGCCCAGTTAGACGACTTTCTCAAGGTCATGCTGTCGGAAATTACCTGATCAGATTGGGACCAGAGTCCAGATTTTCTGACTTTTGCTTCAGTACTCTTTGTAACTTGTTGAAACTGTTTCTTTTCTTTTCTTTTTTTTTTAATTAAAAGTTTTTCAACTATGCAAGAATTGTGGGAACATATACATAACACAAAATTTACTGTCCTGACCATTTTTAAACGTTTAGTTCAGTGGCACTCAGTACATTCACATTGTTGTGCAGTCATCTCTACCATTCATCTCCAGAACTTTTTTCATCTTCCCCAACTGAAACTCTACCCCTCAAACACTAACCCCGCCTCTTCCTCCCCTAGGCCCCCAGTGACCACTGTTCTACTTTCTGTCTCTGTGAATTTGACAACTCTAGGTACCTCATACAGGTGCAACCATCCAGTATTTGTCCTTTTGTGTGATCACTTATCTCACTTAGCATGTCCTCCAGGTTCATCCATGTTGTAACACGTGTCACAATTTTGTTCCTCTTAATGCCTGAATGATTTTCCGTTGTATGACTATGCTGCATTTTGTTTATCCATTCTTCAGTCGATGGGCACTTGGATTGCCCCACCTTTGGCTATTGTGAGCATGGCTCTATAAATTATAACTATTGTGTGCCCCCAAACTATTCCTTATGAAAATCTTTATAGTTAGAGGCACTTACTGCTGCCTACTATTGCTACCAATATATATATTTTTCCTAATGGAAACTTTAGAAAATACAAAAAGGCACAACAAAGAATATAAGAATGACTGATCTTTTGTGGCATGTATTTCCAGGGTTTAATATTCATGTTGCTCATAATTTTAAATTTTAGAGCATCTTAACAGGGTGGGCCCTTCTGTGTAGTAGGGAGAACACTTGAAAATATTTAAGCCAGAGAATATGAAAGCTGAATGTGACCTTGACCAACCCTGGCACTTTTGAGATGAGTTCATCCAAAGTAGGATCTTCCTGTAATGGTACCGCAGCTTTATAGTGGTGCTTCTTTAAGGACCATTTTAACATCTTAGTAAGAGTGTCTTACTGCTAACAAGAATCAGAATTTTGAATGGAGGGCCTTTCGCAGTTACATATCTTAAATATCCACCAGGGGGCAGTAAAAGACATAAAGTTATTCATGGGCCGGGTGAATGCCAAGCAATCGGGCCTCCATATCCTTTCTGTATCTCTTTCAGCCGTCCCTGCGTACAGTTACAAGATAATGGATCTCATGTCCCACACCAGGTTTGGGTAAAAATGGAGATACCTTCAGCTGTAGCCTATGTGCAGGTGTTCCGCACGTTCAGTTCAGGCTAACATCAGGGCATAAAACTTCATTCAATAGGTGGATCCCAGATTGTTTTTCATTTAATTCACATTAGTCCAGTGATTCTCAAACCGAGTAAACACCAGAATCACCTGTCGTTTTTTCCCCAAAATACGCACACCCAGGTCTCATCCCAGATCTATTAAATCAGAATTTCTGGGGTTGGGGCCTAGTTATATAGACAGACTGTATTTAGATTCTGGCCAATGACTGCTTGCTAAGAACCAATGCGTTAATTCTTAACTTTAATAACTTTAAAAGCTGGGGGCAAAGGGTCACCCTTGAGAAAAACCTCAGAGGAGAGTGAATATGAAATTCTGGAAAATCTTTCTCCCTTTACAAAATAGAAGTCGGGGAAAGGTCTGGTGGCTATGGGAACCACATTGGGCCCAGCTCCAAGGCTTTCCCATAGGTTGTGCAGGGAACCCAGACAGGACATCTGGAGTGGGGCAGTCCTGGCAAACTCAGGACCTGTGGTTACAGTTCCAAGAAGGCCATGCTCAGGGGCCAAGCTCTCGTGTGAGGACAGAGCTTGGATACCGATGCTGCCTGCTACAGTAAAAGTCTCTTTCCTATAGTATGGTACTTAGGAAAATGAGACCTTTAATTTCTATCTTATCAGAGGTAACAATGAGGTCAGCAGACCTCAGTCATCCTAACCATCCCCCTGGTCGGTTATGGGACCCAAAGCAAGTCCTGTCACCTTTCTGAGCCTTAGCTTCCGCATTTGAATTACGAGGAGATTGGGTGACGGTGAACTCTAAGGATCCTAACAGTTCTAAAAATTCAATGATTCTGTTATTAATAATCTTGATTTGTATAGTATGACTCTGGCAAAGAGCAGAGGAAATATTCAGTAGTGCAGTGAATGGCAGGGACTATTGACCATGTAGTTTAATTTATTTAAGGCACATACACTGATTTCAAAGGAGAAAATACGCTCCCGATAATATATTGAATTGTTAGTATCTTCAGCATAGCAAAATCTTTCCAGAGGGAGAAGTTACCCATCCGTGCAAACTTGACATTTTTCACTTCCTGATCCATACCTGCCATTTCTCCAGCACATTTATATTTACTGTAACGGGTCATATGTATGAATGCTGTAGATGAATATTAATTAACTACATAAACGTCAAGGTCACAGTTGCAAGAAAAGCTCCATGGGGGGCCCTGGGAGGCTGGCATTGATCTCTGGTGAGGTTCTACTCTCGAATCTTGCTGACAAGGGGAAACAATTGATGTGGACCATTATTAAGGCTTTAAGTGTTTCTCCATTGTTAAAGATCTTTTACAAGCCTGGAGTAACTGATAGTGCCCAAGGCATTGGCAAAAGCTTCACTTAGAAATATAGGCTGGTCAGAGAGATAAGTAAAACCCAGCGTGCGGGTGTCCTGAGTTGGGCTTACACAGCAGAGGGGCAGCCGGGGCCAGGCCAGCACAGGGGCATGCCACCCCCACTCTGAGTTACACACTTCAGGATGGAAAAAAAGCCCTTCTCTCCGGCTCTTTCAGGCCAAACACTGCAGAGAGAGCGGCTCCCTCCTTTCAAATCCCCCTTTAAATTTCCTCCAGCTCCTCCCCACCTCCCTTAAAAACCTCTCCTGCCCTCAGTCCCCATCCCCATAGGTGCATGAAGGATGTGACAAGTGTGCGGGGGAATTGGGTGCCTTTGAATTATGCAGACCTAGAGGCCCAGACGGATTGTCTGGGCTTGTCAAGTGCCCTGGATAATTATGTGAGTGTCCTGCTGACCTGGGGTGGGAGGAGAGCAAATATTATGGATGACAGAATCGAGTTTCAGCAAGATCTCCACAGATGGGAGGACTGGCCACGTCTACCAGCTGAACCCCCCAAGAGCTGTTCCTGACGCAACGAACGTTTCCCGTGTGCCAGGTCTGTGCTCGGTGCTGTGGCCCTTTGTGCTTGGCCCTTTGCACATTTCCGTTTCTTCCTTCTTTACAGTGACTCAGGGAGGGTTGGTTTTATAGCCCCATTTTTAAGATGAGGAAACCGAGGTGTGGTAGTCCAGAGGAAGACGCAAGCGCGCTAGAGTCCTCGACCTACATGCCACCCCCAGTTCCGCCTGTTAGCCAGGAAGCTACTTCATCTTTGAAAAACAGCAACGGCAAGATTTGATGGCTCCTTGTATGCGTCAGGTTCTGTGGGCTTAGTCCTTGGCATTTATTACCTCATTAAGCCTCAGAATGATCTTTCTTCTATTTTATAGATGAGGAAGGCACAGGTCACTTAAATAACTTACCCAAGGCCACACAGTGAATAGCAGGGCCAGGATTTGAGCCCTGGCAGCCTGATGCCACGCCCATGCTCTTAACTACTGCTGCCCTTGCCCCTTTTCCTATATTATGAGAAGAGAACCACTGAAATGTGGTGAGGCTTAAGTGAAATATTCATGATAAGTGTCTGATATAGGACCTGGCACATTGTAGGCATACATAAATAGTACTAGATCTCATCATCATCATCATCATCATCAGTTGCATGACTTGCTCAGGGTTATAGCCAATCACTAGCAAAGAGCTGGGATTTGAACCCAGGTCTTGTGACTGTAAGTCCACGACACCGTTGGTCTCCCCTCTGCAGGACAAGATGGAGGGCAGTCCTTAGGCCACTGTCTCACTACCTAGTGCAGTGCTATCTCCCTGGCAGGTGCTCAGTGAGCACTCACGTAGGCAGGGCTCATTTTGTCACTCACCCACCAAACATCTGCCAACGTCTTGTTCTGTCTTGGGGTTCCAGAGGGGAAAAGAACACAAGGCTAACCCTTCTTTCTCCCCCCAGGTTCAGATGGTGAAGGATGGTGACCCCACCTGGAAGCCCACTTTTATTGTGAAACCTGATGGTGGTTGTCAGGGTGACGGAATCTACCTCATTAAAGACCCCAGTGACATCCGCCTGTCAGGGACCCTCCAGAGCAGGCCGGCGGTGGTCCAGGAGTACATCTGCAAACCTCTCCTTATCGACAAGCTCAAGTTCGATATCCGTCTCTACGTCTTACTGAAGTCCCTAGACCCCTTAGAGATTTACATCGCCAAAGACGGACTCTCTCGGTTTTGTACAGAGCCGTACCAGGAGCCCGGCTCCAAAAACCTGCACCACATCTTCATGCACTTGACCAACTATTCACTGAACATCCACAGCGGTAACTTTGTGCACTCGGACAGCGCCAGCACCGGCAGCAAAAGGACCTTTTCTAGCATCCTCTGCAGGTTGTCTTCCAAAGGCGTTGACATCAAGAAGGTCTGGTCCGACATCATCTCCTTGGTGATTAAGACCATCATCGCCCTGACTCCGGAGCTCAAAGTTTTCTACCAGCTGGACATCCCCACAGGGAGGCCGGGGCCCACGTGCTTCCAGGTAACCATGGCCGGTCCCCAGCCTGAGGTCTCCACCATCAAGGGGCCTAGCGGGGGCCCTGGCCTCGTGTGAGACGAGGGTTTGGGGTGGGACCACCAGAGGTGGGGAGGGCTGGTTGCTGGTGTGGGCTTCGATGTTCAGCCGGGGTCCAACTTGCAGCTTTCTGTTTGCTAGCTGTGCGATCTGGGGTCACTTGGAAGAATTAAATGAGACAGTGTATGTAAAGCACAGCGCTTCTCTCTCTCTCTCTCTCTCTCTCTCTCTCTCTCTCTCTCTCTCTCTCTCTCGGCGGTTCTCATCACCTGCTTTGTAGGGGCCAGGCACTGTCTGAGGTCCTGGTCAGGCAGTAACTCAGGTCCCTGTGGGAGACAAATGACTTAAAGAGCAATTAGTCTAAAGTGTCACCAGTGCTAGGATGGAGCAGGACACGTGCTGGGCACTGTGAGATTGTGGAGCCGTCTAACATTTTCTGGGTGCTCTGGGAAGGCTTCCTAGAAGAAGTGGCAGGTAAACTGGAACATGGAGTCAGAGTTAGCTGAAGCAGGCAAGACTGGATAGGGCTGGGGGAGACCAGGTATTTTAGGGGGGCCAAGTTTGCAGCCCTTGAGAAAGAGGCAGTGTTTGAAGGGTTGAGAGAGGCTTGGTATGGTTGGAAGGTGGGCATCAAGGCAGAGCTCTGAAGAGAGATGAGGGAAGACCAGGTGGGGCCAAGTCACAGTGAGCCAAGGGCAAGGGGGGCCACTGGAGGGTGTAAGCAGGGGACCTATGAACACAGAGCAAAGTGGCTGTGGGTGGGTGGGTGGGGGATGGGTTGAGGCAAGGCTGGGGTCAGGGGGGTGACCAGGGAGCCGACTGCTTTCATGCAAGCAGGATGGGGTTGGCTTGGATTAGGAAGGTCTTGGTGCCGATGGAGAGAGTAGATTTGAGAGCCACTGAGGAGGTAGAAAGGCTGCGCTTGGTGATTGGACGGGGCTGGGGGACAGTGGAAAGATGGTGGCCCTGAGGGAGGGGGCGAACCAAGACTGAGTGGCAGGTGGCTGAGGCACTTGGATGGATGCATAGAAGCCACTGGAAGGAGACCAGCCAGGCGTGTTGGGGGGAGAGGTCAGGAGTTGAACTTGAACATGTCTTTGTGACATCCAAGTGGAAAGGTTGAGTAGACAATCGGACATTTGGGCCTGGAATTTGTGAGCAAAAAGACTGGGCTGAAGAGAAGGGTTGGGAGCTCATCAGCGTTCCGATGGTGACTGAAGCCACGGGAAGCTGCAGAGTGAGGCTGGGCCTGAGAAGACCCCTGTGGGCACCACGGTTAAGTAAGGGACAAGCAGCCGAGCGGGGACCCAGCAAAGGAGGCCAAGAAGAAGGGAAGTCAGGAGAGGAAGCCCCTGAAGTGCTAAAGAAGACGTGCTTGGAGAAGAAGCAGGCAGGGTAGTCAGCCTCGGCCGGTGCTGCTGAGGTGCCCACGAGACCAGAACGGAAACTGGCCTCATACCTGCGGATTTCAGTGGGACTTGTCTTCAGTGAGCGAGGGGACAGAGGTCAGAGTGTAGGGGCGTGAGCCCGAGGGTGGAAGGGACGGAAATGGGAATGAGGGGACAGCTTTCTTTCAGGTCATTTGGCTGTGAAGGGGGGAGAGGCGGGAACATGGAGTCCTGCCCTGAGCAGGTAGTTTCCTGCCACCAGATAAGTCAGAACAGGCAGGAGATAATAGAAGAAAGGGTACCTCTGGGACCCTCTCCATCTGGAACCTATAACATAGTGGGACACATATGTAAGCTATGAAGCAGAACAACAAAAAGATCACCCCAAACCCACCTCCCAATTCCTGTGCTCCTCCCCATTGCGTTTTCCCCTCACCCCCCAGGTAACCACTATCCTGAATTTTATGGGATCATTTCCTTGCGTTAAAAACACTGGTCTGGTATTACCTGTGAATGCATCCCTAAACAACATGCTGTTTTGTTTTGCTTTGCTTGTTTTTGAGTTTTATTTAAAAAATGCTGTGATAAAGGATGTAGACTTCTGCACCCTGGTCTTCCACCACATGCTCATGCATCGCTGCTATTGTTTTGTTTGCACTGCTGTGCATCCCACTGTAAAGATGCACCATTTCTTCGTCCGGTTTCTGTCCATGTGCGCTTGCATTGTTTCTTGTCCTTTCACGCAGACTGTGGCAGGAGAGGAACAGTAGTGAGGAGCTGGAAGGAGCGGGGAGGCAGGGAGGCAGCAGGAGGGGAGGCTGGTCATGAGGGGCAGCCCCAAATCCAGGGATGCTCCCCCAGGGACTGGACCCCAGGCAGCGGGGTTCCCAGTCAGGCTGGTGGGGCCCTGTGGAGGGGTATTCAGGCCGTGATCAGTTCCAGGAGGGGCTGACTGTCATCCAGAGGTCTGACCCCAGGCTTTGGTTCCCAGGCAGGGTGTCCAGCTCAGCTCTCAGACATGTGGCTTAAGGCTTTAGGAAGGGTAAGTGGGCAGGACTAGAGGTAGGACCAGGAAAAAACCGGTCCTGGCCCGAGCCACCAAAAGGTTAGGGCAAAGGAGACAGTCGCAACATGGAGGCATCCAGGGGTCATCCTGGGGGACTGTGTGGTCACATCTGCTTGGTGACAGCTATTCCAAGAGTATCATGTGGGCCTGGCACGCATGGCTAGGCCACAGAGCCCTGGCTCAGTGAGCGTGCGGGTGGAGAGCCAGGGCGGTCGTCTTGCTATGGACAGGCCGTCTGGGCAGCTGTTGGGGTGGAACCGGGGCCCCACTGTGGGGAACTGGAGGGCAGACAAGGAGGGAGCCGCTGGTTTGGACAGATCTCATCTAGCAAATGGAACTCCAGCCCTGTGACCATTTTCCATTGCTTGGCTGCACTAAATGCTTCCAGGCCTGGGGTCTGGGGAGGAGCCCAGCACTAGAAGTAAACTCCAGGGGGAGCTCTTTCTCTTCCCAGCTATGTGATCTCGGGCAAGTGTCTACACCACTCTGAGCCTCTGTTTCTTTGTGAATCCCCTGCACTTCCGTCCCTACCTGCCTTCTTAGGAGCATTGTGAAGTAATATGGGTGAGAAAGCTTTAACAAGGTAGAAAGTGTCTGACATGTGTTTCACCATCCATGAATACTTCAGATTCATAGTGATTGAGAAAATATCTTTTTTTTTTCTTCTTATAGTCCTCTCTTGTTTTCTTTATTCTAACCAATTGTTAAAACACTTGTTAGGAAAGTTTGGATCTCAAACACCTAAACTAACTGGGAACCCAAAGATGTAAGAACAACGTCTGGTTCTGCCATTGACTTGCTGTGTGATTTTGCATAAGTCACTTAACTTCTCTGTGCCTCAGTTTCCTTACCCACCTCACAGGGTTGTTGTCCAACTCACATGAGATAAAGATTAGAATGTTCTGTGCAGATATAGTAAGTGATTTCGTTGCTATGCAGCTCCTTATGCCTGTAGCCTGGGCCTGGCCCAGACTTCAGCATTCCAGGACATAAACCCTCGCCAACAAAATTACATTTATTTCAAACATGTGACCGTGACCCCTTTCCCATCATAGCCACAATCACTACTTGGGAAACTGTGATGGCCCATAGCAACTGCTGGCACGGCTCAGGCTGCGGGCAGGTTTCCTGTAATCTGTTGCCTGGAAACGGGGTGGCCCTGCCATTCTGGTCTCTCCCCTGCCATTGCCCAGCCAGCCGCCAGCAACATACCCACATGTCAGTCTTCTTGAGGGCAGCAGTGTGACCTTGGCTTAAATAGTACGGTCGATCTGGGTGTAGATGATTCATGTGGCAGAAGTGCACATGCAGGGGAAACGTTTCCAGCTCAGCTTTTAGGAGCGTTCTGCCGCAGTTCCATGGCTGGGTCTCTGGCGTCTTCCAGTTGCATGTCTAATTCTCTCCTTGGTCATGACCCTTCCTTCCCACAGGGGTCTGGAGGAGACACCTTCCCTAAATCCTAAGGTGCTTCTCCTCTTTCTTCATTTTGTTCTTTAACTTCCTCCTCCCCCTTTAGCCCCAGACACCCCATGGAAAGGAGGCGAAGCAGCAGTCCAGTGGCCGGGCAGGGGCGTGGGCTTCGTTCTCAGATGCCCCGAGTTTGAGCTAATCCCAGCTCCTTCCAGCAACTCTAGCTGGTGAGCTTGGCCACTTAACCTCTCTTCACCTCTTCTGCAAAGAGAGATGATACGAGTTATTTGTATCTACCTCATAGAACTATGGCAAGACTGAATGAGAGAAAGCCACGTACAACATTCGGCACATTTATTAAGTGATTACTGTATGCACAGTTCGGAGCACACAGTAATCACTTAATAGATCATAGTTTTTATTATTATTATTATTGTATAGTTTGTTATTAGAACAACAGTTTTCAAACTTGTCTATGAAGAAGGGCTTTGATGTTATAGGAAACCATGAAGTGGTCACATTTTAAACCTAATGGACTTCCGTTGTCCCATGGAACATAGTGTGAGAACCAGATCCTTAGCCGGGCACCCGGCAGGTGTCTCCCAGCCTGGACCCTCCCTGCGCCCTGTGGGCCGGCCAAGCAGAACTGACTCCTGTCTGTTGCAGGTGACGTTCGCCGCCTCAGTTCTGCCTGCTTGTTCTACGGCCTGCCGTGCTCTCTCCTATTTTCACTACTTTTTGAAATTCACGCCTTCCAACAAAGCACTGCTCAGAACCCACCTTTGCTGTAAAGCCTTCCTGGACCACTTCTGTATTGAGACTTTTTTCTTCCTTTGGACTGTAACACTTTCCCTGGGCACTAGCTGAGACAAGCCCTGAGCTAGTTTGGCAGCATGTGGCTATGGATAAGACACAGTCCCTACTCCTAAGGGGTACACATCATGGGAGTTACAATTCCTTGTCATGAATGCTGTAAGAGGGCATATGCAGGACGCAGGTAGAGCACAGGAAACGCAGGAACTAACTTTGCCTAACCCAGTCAGGGAAGGCTTCCCAGAGGAGGCGGTCTTAAGAGGACCTTAAGACATGAAGAAGGATCTGCTCTGTTGCTTCTCGGCCTCTTCTTCTAGACTTGGCCGTTTGGGGCATTCCCAGGACTCAGCCCTTGGAAGGTTCACCTCTTACGTACAGTCACTCCCTAAACGAGCCCATCTAGCCCCATGGCTTTAAGTATCAGCTAGCTATGTGCTGTTGACGGCTCAATTTGTATTTCCAGTCTTGACCTCTCTTTGAACTCCAGACTGTTATAACCAACTGCCCACTTTATCTTTCTTCTTGGATTTTTGTGAGTATCTGTCTCCCAGTTGGCAGGTCCAAAATCAAACTCTTGATTTTCCTCCCACACCTATTCTTACATTGTTTTTACTGTTTCAATAAATGAATAGCACTCAATCAGTAACTCAGACCAAACACCTGAGTCACCCTTTTTTTCTTATTTTTTCCTCCTTCCTACACCCAATCCATAAGTCACTCTCGAAAATACATTCTAAATATAAACACTTCTAACTAATTCTACTGCTACCATCCCAGTCTAGGCAGCCATCACCTTGTATTTGTACCATTGCACTAGCCTCCTAATTGATGTCCCTGTTTCCACTCTTGCTGTCTATAACCTATTTTTCTCACTGTAGCCAAAGTGATTCTTTTAAAACATGTCAGATCAAATTACTTCCCTTGTGCAAACTCTCCAATGGCTTTCTCATTGCACTTAAAATCCTGGCTCCTTACCATGGCCTACAAGATGCTACACGATCTGTCTATTGTCTTCCAATCTGACCTCATCTCCTACCATTCTCCCTCTTGCTTGCTCCTTGCTGTTCTGAAGTGGCCTTTGTTCTTGCTGTTCCCTCGGCCTGAAATGCTTTTACTTAGCTCTTCAAATGACTTACTTGATCGCTTTATTCAGTCCCTGTTCCTATGTCACCTTCTGAGACTTTTGCTTCTGGTCATGATGGAGTAACAGCGACTGGGCTAAACCTCCCTCAACAAACAACTATAATACCAGACATACATGAAATAAATGTTTTCAGACTTTGAACAATGCATAGTTCAGCACTGTGATCCCTGAGGAAGAAGGAGGAAAAAAACCCTGAAGGCAAGACCTACAATTTTTTTGGAATTTTTGAAACATGGGCATTGGGAGGAAAGACTTACACAGAGCCGTCTTATCAGTGAGCTGGGATGGAGGTCAGAGTTTGGGAAGGCGGAAGGGGCTGGAATTCTGTGGGTAAATTCTGAAAAGGAGGGAGCTAAACTGTATAACTATGTATAAAATTTTAAAAGAACATGTGAGCTCAGTGAAGAGAGAAATGAAAGCTATTTTTAAAAAACCAAATAGAACTTCTAAGAGGAGAAATGACAATATCTGAAATGAAAATTTTACTGGATGGGATTGAGAGCACATTAGATACCGCAGAAGAAATGATAGTGAACTTGAAGGCATAGCAATAGAAGCTACCCAAAAGGATACAGAGAGGAGACAATGACAGGAAACATAAATGAACAGGCCGCCATGACTTATAGTACAATAGCAGGTGGTCTAACATATGTGTAATTGAAGTTCCCTGAGCAGAAGCAACAAGGAAGATACAGAAAAATATTTAGAGAAATGGCCCAAAATTTCCAAATTTGACAAAAACTATAAACCCACAATCCAAGAAGCTTTAGAAAACTTCAAGTAGAGTGGCTATATATACATACACATGCATGCACATGCACACATCAAGGCTTGTCATAATCAAATTGTGGGAACCGTGATGATAAGAAAATCTTTTTTTTTTTTTAATTTATTTTATTGTTTTTGACAGAGACAAACAGAGACAAAGAGAAGGGGGAGGGCCCAGAGCAGTCTCCATAATTGTATATAATTAGTTTTCGACATGGTTTTATTTCACATAGATGGGTGGGGCCACACAGGGCAGGCACTGGACTGGGGGCCTCCTGCATGGAAAGCACACCCCACTGCAACCTATGGGTTTGCACGGGCTGGGGCCAGGATTTGATCCTCGGTCCCCAGGGCTGCAAAGCAAGCGATTAACCCGCTGAGCCATCCTGGCTTCCCAAGAAAATCTTAAAAGCAGCTAGAGAGAAAAAATAGCACATTACATTAAAGGGGAACAAAGCATAACCTAAAAGTTCTCTTCAGAAACCGTGCAAACCAGGAGACAATGGGATGGCAAATGTCACCTTCTTAGAAAGGCTTTCCCTGACCATCCTACCTAACCCACCAGCCCCTCCCCTCCACGCACTGCATTACAGTCTATATTCCTACCTTGCTTTAAGTGTTAGCTTGTATATAGTCTCTTTCTCCACTAGAATGTAAGCTCCAAGAGGGCAGGATGTTCCTGCATCCTTGGTCTTGTACGCTGCCTTATCCCCCAAACCTAGAGTAGTACTTAGTATTGAGTAGGTGCTCATTGAACACTTGATAAAGATAATTGTCTTCCAGGCGAAGTTGAATAAAGGCAGAGAGGAGTAAAGCATCCTAGAGCTACTCCAGCGCAGCACAGTTGGAGCCCAAGCTGTGCAGTTGTGAGTGGGAGGAAATGAAGCTGGAGTGTGAGACAGATGCCAGGTCACAGAGGAATGTGTAGCACGTGCTGTGGAACTTGGACTTCGTTCTGTAGTCAGGGATTTTAGGCAGAGGAGTGTTTGCATTCTATTTGCATTTAATAAAAACAACGTGGCAGCCTCTTGCACCCGAGGAATTAGAGAGTTTGAGAGCCAGGAAACACATGGGGAAGCTATTAAAGTCGTCCAGGTGCAAGATGGGGGACACCTGATCCAGACTAGGAGCAGTGCGGATGGGCCAGATCTAGAAAGTTCTTTGGAGGTAGAATGGACAAGAGTTGGTGTGTGGGTAGATGTAAAGGATAAAGGAGACATTTTTTGGCTTGTGGGATGGGGTGGATAAGGAATACAGTAGATTTTAGAGAAAGAGGGTATGTTAATTATCTTTGACGTATAACAAATGACCCCCAAATGTAGCAGCTTCATCCAGCAGGCATTTATCATCTCCCAGTCTGTGTGCCTCAGGAATCGAGGCTGAGCTGACTGCCTCTGGCTCAGCATCTCGCACCGGCCGCAATGAGCCTGTTGGCCAGGACTGCAGTCATCTGAGGGCTTGGCTGCAGAAGATCCTCTTCCACGCTGACTCACATGGCTGCTGGCAGGCCCCAGCCCCCCTGGCCATTGTCCCGCCTGGGCCTTTCCATTGGGCAGCTCACAACATGAGGCTGGCTTCTCTCAGAGTGAGTGAGCAAGAGAGTAAGAGAATGCGCCCCAAGCTGGCACCAAAGTATTTTTATTACCTAAAATTGGAAGTGACATTCATTATTTCTGCCCGATTCTGTTTGTCAGAAAGAAGTCACTAGAGGCAGCCCACACTCAAGGACAGGGAATTTCACAGGGGCACGGACACCAGGAGGTGGGGGTCATTGAGACCATGGTAGAGGCTGCCAACCCCAGCGAGTGAGCTTGGAGGTGTTGCATTTGAGGAGTCTGGACCTCCCTGTTGGGAATACCCTGGCTGCCAAGAGATGTGCAGTTCTGGAACTCAAGAGAGAACTCCCTCTCGTTGGAATATAGCTTGGAGCCTTTGCATGGCTCATAGCCCCTTTCTCCTCAGCTTGCTTTGGAAGCTTCTAGAAGTTAAGGATGAAGGACAGATATCTTTGAATCCCCAGGGTACCTCTCAAGTCGGAGGTGCACAACACATCGTCACTGAATAAATTACTCTCTCTGCTTGTCAATTCCTGCTCCACCACCAAACTGGAGAGAGGCTTGCTCGTTTCTAAGCTGCAGGTTTCTGGTCTGCATGTAGTGGGTGTTAGACTAGAGTAGTTTTTTAAAAAGCTACCGGTATATAAAGCTTTTTCCCCTGGGAACCCCTGTATGTAAAATAGGCAAGAGTTGATCTGATCGGGCCTCCTCCATACTTCCCTAGAAAAGAACCCTACTTTGAAAAGCACTGGACCAAGTAAATTCCTGGTTTTCTGCCCCAGTTCTGTCATCCTGGGGTTTTAGGACAAGATCAGCTCTAAGCTCCTCCTAGTTCTGTGACTGTTTATTGAGATCCATTGGTGCTACACACTTGTATTTCATTGAAGTTTTGGAAAGAAAAAATTTATATTTTCCTAAACTTGTGAAAAAAATATTAAAAAGCTGACCTTCATTATATACATACTGTGCATCAGGTACTGAACAAAATATTTTCCATCTCATTATCTTCTTTTGCTCATGACTCACCTTCTAGATTGTAAGCTCCCTGCTGGCAGGGACTTTAGTCCACCACTATATTTCCAGAAGCGAGACTAGTTCCAGGACATAGGAAGCATCAATAAATATTTTATGAATGAAGGACCTAAGGCAAAGACTATTCTTCCCATGTTACAGGTGAGGAAACTGGGGCTTAGAGCTGCTAAGTAACTGGCCTATAGAAGTACGAGTTAAAGGCAGAACGAAGGTTTGAAATGACCTCGTCCGGACTCCAAAGCCACAAGTGCCATTTTTCATTGGTGAGATTATAGAAAACTAGAAAGGGAGCCAACATACATTGAGTACCTCCTATAGGATGAGCACAATCCTAAGTCTTTTTGGCTTCCACGATCGACTTCCCAAGACCCAATATCTTCACTTGCATGCACACTGTGGAAAAGATGCCCTTGCTGGGGGCAGATCAACGTGACTGATGAGGCATGGCCACTGCGCTTCTCCAGCTTTGCATCCATGGAACTGGGCACGGAACGGGGAAGAATCCACAGGCTGAGCGAGTACCAGTCCAAACTCCTAAGGTGTAGCACAAAAGTAAGCGTCGGTGACGGGGGATGATAAATGTTGGCACTGCAGCGCGCCGTTCTCTGTAGCCTCATCAAACCACACGTCTCAGGCCAGGCCTGAAGTTAGACGGCTGATGTCACCAGAGTCTCTTCAAGGCCTCATCACTCACATCCACTTGTCATATATTATTAAGCAGATCTATAATACATGTAACATTTTCTACTGAATTTCCATTTCTTTCTTTTCATGATCAGGGAAAGAAAAATAGAATGAAGATGACTTTTCTCAACTTTTCATCCTTATTGCCCTTCTTTGAAGAATAACCTCATCTTGAATTATCCCTCCAAATGGTCATTTAGGCTCTAGTTTCATTATAAGGATGAAGTTACAGTTTAATAATCATCATTAATGAATGCATATTCTATATAGACAAGTAAATGGATTTCCCCTCATCTTTTCTTCTTGAGTCCACAGAGGGGGAATAGCTACATCTTCTTTTTCTCTTCTTTATTCTCCACCTTGTTTTTTGAAACTTTGGGATTGTATCAGTTATGTTAGAAGCTTTCTACCTTATCACCTCCTCTAGAGGAAATGAAAGCCCCTTTGAAAACCTGACCTCCTCATAGCCTGAGTCTAAATCTAATTAGGACCTGCGATCTCAAGGATGAGAAGTTATTTAGGTGGAGGGTTGTTTCAGGAAGAGGGACCCAGACACACGGTTGGCTGAGGAGTTGAAAGAGCCCAGAAGAAGAGGAAGTCTCAGCTGAGGCAACATTCTGGATTCAAGAGCAGATGTCCAAAAATGACGTTGGAGTGAGCTTTGGGCATTGGTGAGCTCCATGGGCATGTGCAGTCATAGTGCCCCATGTTCCAAGGGGCTCCATGCCTGGTTCAGTGTTGTCACTATATGACTTCCTTTGTACTGTTCAAACAAGCAAGGGGAGGGCTTTGCATTTTCATCTTGCATTGGGTCCCACAAATTATGTAGCTTGTCCTGCTTGGGCATGAAATCTAGCTCTGTCGCTTACTAGCGAGGTGGTCTTTGGGAAGTCCATTGGTCTTTCTGAGACTCAGTTTCTGCCCCTACAAAATGGAGAGCATAATCCCGGCTTCAAATTTGCTGTCACGAGGATTAAAGGAGATTATGAATAATGGTGCCTAGTTGGGGATTAATAAATATTTCCTTCTTTTTAGCTAAGAGCGTATATCAGAATCCCCTGGGGGATTTGCTATTCAAAATACATTTTTCTGAGTTCCACTCTGAAAGATTCTGACTCGTAGGGGGACAAGCAGTGGTTTTGAAAGGGGGCCCGTAAGTGATACTGGTGTACACCCAAGGTAAGGAAAGGCCGGCTGGGGTTTTGAGAGCTCTAGCTGAGAAGCAACTTAATAGAGGAGAGCAAAAGGAGAAGGAGAAATTGATAAGCTACTACTGATCCTTAATAATAAAAAACCTGTTAAAGAAGAAGGAGGTCATCACCTTAGAGCACTTGAGACGACACTGATAGTGCTGAAATGCACTGTGGGAACGCATCCCATTATCAGGGCGCCTATAACAGTTTCTGCCGCCCATTTGGCCTGACAAGTACACCCAGAGGAAGAGGCTGTGGACAAGAGAAGCCAGGGTCAAGGCCCAGATGGAGGGTCAGGTTTGAATTTATTTTCACTTCCCTGACCCTACTACCAACCTCAATTCCTGAAAAAGAAATTGTAACTAGCGGGAATAATTCTGAATCATGTTTATCCTGCCCAGATTTTAGGCTTTGACATTCTTCTAATGAAAAATCTGAAGCCTATGCTCCTTGAAGTTAATGCGAATCCCAGCATGAGAATCGAACATGAGCAGGAAGTAAGTCTTTTGAGTGTCTCATTGAATGTGTTGCCAAACAACTGACTGTCTCCGCCCTTGTGTTATTCACTCAGCTAAATGAGGCCCAACATTCTCCAATTTGCACGGCAAAGTTCTGTTCAAATCTAAATCATTTCAGTTTTGTGGAACTCTGAACAGAGTCTATTAATATAAGACCTATCCGACCTATGGTAATTTCCCAGCATGCCATTCTTCCAATTTTTAAGATCTGCAAATGCAGAAGCAGCTGAGCCTTTCCATCAGTTTTGACATGAACTAATTAGTTAGCCTCAGGAGATGAACTAATTGAAATTCTATGAATATGATTTAGCCATGTCGACATGCTTGAATCACTAAGATAAATAGTACATTTCACAGTGGTGATAACTCCCCCCTCCCAGCCCCCCAAAAAAGTGCATAAAAAAGACTGGAAGGAAATGCATCCAGTACTAATAATGGGTTTTAGAGGGATTATGTGGATTCTTTGAATTTTCCTAACCCCTGTCTGTATTTCCAAAGTTTCTACAATGAGCATGTGTAATTTTGATAATCAGAAAAATCAGTACAATTTTCCCTCTTCATGTATTTTGTTGATTTGTAAAAGGAAGCTGACATTTTAAAGGCAGTATCCAGGGAGGCTTTAAAATAGTCTCACCTATAGATTCACATAAGCAAATTCTAACAGGGCAAACTGTGGAGAATTGGATACTCATAGTTATTTGGCATTGGATACCTGAATCTCTCCAGTGTAACACGGAATTCTTACCCACTCCAGCTTTCTCCAGGGGTGTTTGAAAATGTCCCCAGCCTTGTCGATGAAGAAGTGAAGGTGGCCGTGATCAGAGATACACTGCGCCTCATGGACCCACTTAAGAAGAGAGAGCGCCAGTAAGTATTTTTCCTGTCGTGTATTTCTCTCAGCTCTGCCCCGCATGTCCTACACAGTACATGACGTTCTTGGGACATGTTAACCCTGTGAGGGCGGTTTTCATATTCGTATTTTCCTTTATGAATATCAACCTCCAAAGACAGTGACTCAATCAGGAGATGGAGACTTACATATGGGTTTCTAGCTGATTGTTATCTGAATCTGGAAAGTCTTTTCTAGAAACCCACTTGCCCCTAGTGGGAGGGTCTTCCCTTGCCCACCATTGTCCACATGTGCTTTGGAATCCTCACTCATCAGGCGAGAGTAAAACAAAATGAAGGAGAGGGTGGCTGGAAACATGGGCGTGGTAAGGCAAGGATCGCCTCCTTTTCATTTTCTTTGTGATGTTTATACTCTTGCAGTATACGCGTTTGGTTGCAGCATGTGCAGCCAATTTAATGAACTTCTGGCAGTTCTAAAGGGTGTCCCAAAATTCATGCAAGATTTGAATTTTGCGTCATTTGTGCGGTAAAATATTGCCAACGAAAAAAAAAGACAGCGTGACAGCTGGCAGTTCAGGGTTATTAAAAATGGAGCACTATGTGAAAGAACAATGCATTTTCATTGTTGAGCAATGAAAAGATACAATTTTTAATTATAAACCTGTGTTTTCTATCAAAATTACTTCTTGCGTGAATTTTGGGACACCCTTTATAATTTATAATACTATATAAATATTTATAATATTTACAACAGCTGTAATTCCTCTTCATCCCACCCACTCAGTGGATGCCGTCTTGGGATGTTGGTGGGAGTCTGTGTCCTGCTCCTCCATCCATGGAGTCACCCCTGAAACGAACGACATTTCCCTGGGTATTTTGTTGTTGTTTTACCGAATTCCTGGCTCTCACAGAGTGTAAGGGCTCCGTAAATATCACTGTGTTGGCTTTAGGCAGAAAAATAAAAGATAGGTATTTCAAATAGCACTCCTCGCACCCCCTACAAATCAGAATGACCCAAACGCTCCCAGACAAGTAAAGCGCTTTTCAGTTATGGTTCAAGATCGTGAAGAGCAAGTGATTGTTTGCAGGTTTCTCCCCTGCGGCCCCTCACCCACTGGGCCCAGGCCCAAATATTTTTAGAATCACCCGCAGGAGTGAGTGCATCTCCCATTGGCTGCACATGAGAACCATCCAGAGAGCTTTCCCAGACAACAGTGTGAAGTCCCCCAATGTCTAGAGATGTGGATTTTAATTAGCCTGGGCTGGAAGCTGGGCCACAGAGATTCTTTTAGGTTTCTTAGGTGATTCTACTGTACAGCCAAGGTTGAGTGCCACGGCCCTGCAGGAAATGCCCCTCTGAAGGCGGACGTGTCATGCTCTGAGTTAGGCTGGGTGCCTGCTCCACTGAGTTCTCCACAGTGCCCTTCACCGATGAGGCAGGGTGGTGGTGTTGGCAAGACACGACGAAGGACATTTACTGCTAGTTTGTATGGGCTGATCCTGCCCGGTGCGGCTTCTACCCATCAGAGCTTCAAAGTGATGGCCTGTCAGGCCTGGCGAATCCTTGGAGCAGCTCAAACACCACGGTGGACAATGTCCACTCATACACGCATGGAGGTGCGTCCCTTAGCCACCTCTAAGGAAAAGCAGTGGATTAATGTCACGTGGTCAGATTAATTGCAATACAACCCACTTCTCAAAAGTCTACTGCTTGCTAGTGATTATTGATCTGACGAGTGGAGATTAGATCGTGAGAGACTGAATGGCACTGTGGGGAGACATGGGGGGCTAGCCATGCCAGTATGGCCTGATGGCGCAGCTTTTTAAAGATGACCTTGGCACATTAGCGTTCTGATTCCTTTCGTGGGAACAAGTTCAAAGGCCATTGTGGGGCCTAAGCCTTCTTCAGGCCTGCCACCAAAAATAGGAAAAGATGTAAGGATACCATTGTATCTTCACATTAAATGGCAGCGAAGTATGATTAGCTTTCTTTTCCGGGTTCTTATTGTTTTTCTTTCCCTACACCTGGCATTCTGTATAATCCACGTGAGCTACATATCTAATATTTAATAGCAGCAGGGCACAGGACTATTGGGAAGGATGGGAAAAGCATTTACAACTTATTAAGTCATAAGTAGCAGCACCTTATCTTTAATTTAAAAAGCATGGACTTTTTTTTTTTTAATGATAACCAGGAACAGTTAGAACTTTAAAAACCTGACTTCAATTCTAATATAAAAAGACTTTCATTTCATCTTTTTCTTACCTACAATATTAAGGGTATATAAGGGCATATGTTAATGGCTAAATATCGCTACTGACATTTTCCTTTAATTTCATCTTTTTTTTTTAAGCCCAGCAGTGATTGTGCATGAAAGCACTTTGTAATCTGTAAGTTGCCTTTATATATAAGAGATTATTATTATCATTTCGATAACTACCATGCAGAGAAAAAGGCTAAAATTATTCTCAACTCCTTTGTGTAGAAATGTTTCAGAATAACTTGGGGGGAAAAAGCACTGTATTTATGCCCATGGAAAATCAGCATTCCAGTGCAAAATCACATGTGTCCAAACCTGAAACCATGTCACTCTAACTGCAGAAAATGATGTCACATAGACATCAGCTAAGCTGGAAGGGGAAGCTTCTTGCATTTGCATAGGATCTGACCTAACCCTTTGAAAACAAATGGTAGGCTAGCTTTTCCCTCCAGCTCTTCAGCAAAAGATGGTCTGACGTATGCTTCATTAGTTCCTTCTTGAGTTCATTTTGTCAGCCAGACCATTGAAGTGGGCCTTCACTTTCCCTGCACAGACCAAAGAAAAAAAAGATAGAAAGATGCCCTGAACTCCTCATTTCTCTAACCTCCTCTGAGAACATGCGGGAGGGGTGGGGTGGGGGTGGGGGATTAGAAGGGCACAGGCATGTGTCCATGCGTCACCCATCTTCACACACCTCGGGAGCCTGTTGGCTGGGATCTGTTTTGTGATGGGACTGAAATCAGTCCTCAAGCCCCCTGTGAGGAGAGGAACTTGAAACTCCACTGACACCCACCTTGGAAGAGCTTTTTCTTGAGCTGGAAAGACTGAGATTCAAATCCTTGACCTTGGGGATGTTGCACAGCTATTTTGAGCTTCAGTATCCTTTTCTATAAATTGGGGATAATGACATTGAAGTGAAATAACATGAAAAACTTTTAATATGTAGTAGGCGCTTAGTAATGCTTAGTTTACTACTAGCAATAAAATTGTCTTCTCAAACAGGAAAAACCAACAGAAATAATGCTTAGTTATCATTTTTTCCCCTAGTGCACTTGGAGTTTTGAGTTTAAAACTAATGACATATCCTAAAACTGAAGGTGTTAGATCACTGTGGACTAAAATTGCCATTGAAGCTGGTTGCCAACGGAAAGTTCCATTTCCACGTAGCAAGATGCTACTGGCCTGGGCATTTTTATTTGTTGGGCTAGGAGAAAATGCCTTTGGCTCCTGAAGGAATAAAATAGCCATCATATAAGAACTATTTGGAACTATGATAACATTGTATAGTATCTGACTCTATTGACTTTCATTCCAGGTTCTTTAGAGGCTCTGTAGGGACATGGGAAGGGGGAGACTAATGGGGTGGGACTCTGAACTCATCATATATCTATACATACACATATATGGAGGTAAAATTCACATAATACAAAAGCCACGTAAGAGTGTACAATTCAGTGGCATTTAGTACATTTACAATGTTGCGCAACCATCACCCCATCTAGTTCTAAAATGTTTTGTCACCCCAAAAGGAAACCCTATATGTATTAAGCAGTCACTCCCCGTTTCCCCCAACAGCAACCTACTTTCTGTCTTTGGCTTTACCTATGCTGGACACCATACAAATGGACACATGCAATATGCAGTCTTGTACAATTGGCTTCTTTCACTTAGTATCATGTTTTTGAGGTTCACCCATGTTGTCGCATAGATCAGTACTTAATTCACTTTTATGGCCAAGTAATATTCCATCGTATGGATATATACCACATTTTATTATCCATTTGTCACTGGGTGGACATTTGGGTGGGAGCCATCTTTTTTTCAAGCAGAGGGGAGCTTCAGTGATCTATTTTATATTTTGGCATCCTACAGTAGACTTCATTTGAGAGGAAAGGATCTTTTCTGCCACAAGACAGTTTTAAAACCCTTGGTTTAATCCAACTCCCTCATTTTGTTGAGAGAAGCAGACTATTAGAATTGGAAGGGACTTAGGAAACTGTCATGCCACGCTGCTCCCTGGTTCAGAACCTCCCTGCTAAGCATCTCTGGCAGAGGGGTAGCTGTGTGCTGGCAAAGCTCTGGGCCTGGCACCTGTGGTCACGTCCTGGTCATTGCTCTGTGAGCTTGGCCTAGTGGCTTTGTTCTCTGATCTTGTCTGCAAAATGGGGATCAAGGGATCTCTGTGGCTGGATTGTCATGGTCATCGTAGGAAATGACACATAGGATAGAGCTTCATGACTTCAGAGAGCATTAGACAAATGCTAGTTCTTAGGATCACCAAGTGGTCAGCTGGGCTTTAAAGTTATGCTGATGGTGACACATAAGTCACCAGCTTCTGAAGCAGCCTAATTAAGTTGCGAATATAATGGTTCTGAATCACACAGGACGAAGTGAAAATGAGGAAGGTCAGTAACTTGCCCTAAATCACAAAGCTGGTTAGAGGCAGAGCGAAAACTGGACGCTGGGTTTTCTGATTTCTGTCCCAGTGTTCTCTCCGCTTTGCCACGTTGCTCCACTGACCTCCAGTTTCTACTTTAATTCAAAGCTAAGCTTGTAAGATAAGGGGAAAAAATATCAGGAAAATCAACAAAATTTTCCCTCTTCTCAAGATAGATGAGCAGCTTAAGTCTTTCTTTTTAAAAAATTCTATCAGAAGCAGAAGTGAATAACTTGCTTTTCCTGATGATGTCAAAAACAATTATTCCATCAGTTGATTAATTTTGGGAAGGTCAGTTAACTCCTGGGGGAGACATTTTACTACAATTTTGCTCCTTTTCCTGAACACAGATATTTCTGGTAACCAAGAGTCCTTTCTTGGGAACCATAACCAGAGTAATAAAAATGAAGCCAGAGACTGGCTTGGAGGACTCTGGGGGAACTTTCTGGACATCATGATGCCATGCAGTGCCTGGGAGCTGGGGGTGGAGACGGCTTGCCTCTTATTCAAAAGCATTTGGAGCACGCCTTATATAAGGCGCCTTTGCCCACCGGAACATTTCACCATCCTCTCTCAGTTTCACTTACCTCCTATCACCATAACAATGCGGTTCATTACACAGGCAGGGCAGGGCAGAATGGTCCTCATTCGGAGAGGTTCGTGCTCTGCGGGCAGCACTGGGAGCTCAGGCGGCACGTCTTACCTTGACTCCAAGCATAGTCCTTGGGCTCTGTGCCCCGTTTAGAACCAACAGAGTAGGTGAATTTCCACATCAGGTCAATTGTACATAGAATCTAGGAGAAGTGAAACATTCTAAGAGAACAGAGATCAAGGAGTCTCTCAGTGGCTCAGTTCTGTGGCTGGAGGCTTGTTTCCTCTACCAGGGACGTCCTTCCATCCATTGTCTTTTTTTCAAATCCTACTCATCCAAGGAGTGTCATTCTGCCCTGTCCTGGAGAGGAATATTGAAAACACATTACTCAGAGGTTCTCCAAACCCAGGCCCGGGCACATGAGGACCCATATGCTGAACTAGGGTGTGCTTTCCATGCAGAAGGCTCCCAGTTTTGTTCTCGTGGGGCTAGCTTCCCATGTGGGAGGCCCCCAGTTTGGTCCTTGTCTCAGGTTCAAGGGGATGTTCTTCCCATGCAGGAGGCCCCCAGGCCAATTCCTGCTCTGCGCGGCCCCGCCTACCTGTGTGGAATGAAACCATGTTGAAAACTGATGATGTACAACTATGGAGACTGCTCTGGGCCCTCCCCGTTCTCTCTCTCTCTCTCTCAAAAAAAAACAAAACAAAACACAAAAAAACAATAAAAATGATTCTTTAAATTACCTAGATTAAACATGTCTTCATCAGTGTAGAGCAGAAGTGAATTAGCTCACAGGCCATAAAGGAGGCAAGACCCACACATAAATAGAAGGTAGAAAGTGTGATGTGCCCCAAACATGAATACAAACTGCTGAGGGAGGAAAATGTTTATTTCCTGAAGAGTTTATAAAAACAAACAAACAAACACAACTGACAAGGAGGAGGTGGGTGGCCCTTGAGCTGAGGTTTAAGGATAAGTAGGATTTGAAACACTAGAATGGAAGAATGGACATCACTCGTGGAGGAAACAGACACGGGACTCTGTTGGGGGAAACTTCGGGGCTTAAGTCAGCAGGGCTGACAGGTGCATGAGGTGGATTGGTAGTGAGGAGGGACCACCACGCAGGTGGGTGGGGGCCTGAGGCCAGAAGTGGTGTCTTGAATATCAAGCTGAGGACATCAGAGCTGGTTTTCCATCTGAAGCACATGCAGGCTTTAAGGGTGTCTGTGAGCCCCGACACTGCACAGAACTTTGTGTGTGTGTGTATGTTTTTCCTAGAGATTTCATCACATTTTTAACACATTAAGAACCCAACAGTCCAATTATCATTGGAGGCCACAGGGAACTGAAGTACTGTATTTTCCGGTGTATAAGACGACCGGGCGTATAAGACGACCCCCTAATTTTACAGTTAAAACATAGGTTTAGGCCTATATTCACTGTGTAAGACTACCCCCCACTTCCGAGGCAACACCAGTTCTTTTTTTAATTAAATA
>PVKE010005757.1:33515-57593 GCA_004027555.1 Craseonycteris thonglongyai
AATGATGGCATCATCTGGAAAGAAAATTACATGAAGAACTTGCAGAAAACGCTTGTTTGTGACTGACTGGGATGATAAGAGGTTTTTCTAGGCAGAGGAGCATTGTGAGCTTAAAATCCTTCAAAATCCTCATCATGTTCTTCTTCTGACATCATAAGTTCATCAATGACCTCTTGTGGTACATTTGTAAGACAGTCATATATGGATCAAATTCCGAATCAGACGGTGTGGCTTCAGCTTCGGCTTCCCCTTCATCTTGCCACAAGAAGTCATCCTCCATAGCGTCCAAAGAATTTGATATACCACACTTCTTGAAAGACCTGATGACTGTTTCTTCAGTAATATCATTCCAGGCTTTTATGACAAAGTTACACAAAACATCCAATTGTGGCGCACGCATGTTTCCTCCTTTTGTGAATGACTTTTCGCCGCTAACCATCCACTCATTCCACTGTTCTCTAATGCGATCTTTAGATGGCTTGTTTAAAATTCGTTTAGCGGCATATCAAGACGTTTTTCGGGATATACTCGGCGTATAAGACGACCCCCAATTTTCGGTTGACTTTTTTTCATTTCAAAAGTCGTCTTATACGCCGGAAAATACGGTAGTTTGTCTGAGGTTGGGGTGTCATGGCTTCAACACCCACTGTGGCCTCCATACTTGGGAAGCCCTCACTTTTCAGAGGGCAGTGAGCAAAGTAGAAAAAGTGCGTGCATTTTTAAGTAAGAACAGACAGGAAGTGAGTGATGAGTGCATTAGGCTATGAGGAAGAAATAACACCAGACAACGCTCTTCCATTTGAACATGTTCAAGCTTGAAGTCAGAAGTAACCAGTAAAAGCCTCTTCTGCGTGAAGTTTGTTGAACAGGAACCATTTCCTAGACTTACGGGGATGGTGGAATTTCCTGAGCTGATGGGGAAGTGTCATTCCAGAGACCATGAGACAGGAGGCACGCCCCTCTGCGGGCAGGCCAGCCCACCCCACCTCCTGCCCCAGCCGGGAGCAGATGGGAAAATAGACTAGCAGATGGGCCAGTCAGTCCCCATTACAGGGAAATGGCAGCACGGAATTCTGTGTGGGCCCTTCCAGAGTCATTCCAAGTAGTGATGGGCAGCAAGTGTATTTGGAAATGTCCTTACCAGTTGCTCCAGTGAGCCATAAATGTTCGTGTGCTTTCAAATCAGGAATGTTGGCTTTTTGAAAGGAGGCAGTGTGGGCTCAGGGGACCACGGTGTTGGTACCTGTTCTGCGTGGCCTCAGATTAGTCACTGTAACTTTGGCGAGCCTGGTTTCCTCATCAGAAGAGAAGTGGCGGTGGGAACAATAGCTGCTACTCTGCCTCCTAAGGTGCTGCTTCTCTGGTGCTTGCGCCCATCGCACAGTGGTGTTTACATCTATTCCCAGTTCAGCCTCATAACAGACACGTGGGGCAGATGCTGTCACTGCTGTTTATAGATGAAGACACTGAGACTATGCCTAAGACCACAACACTCTCAAGCAACAGATGGAGATTTCAAGTCGGGTCTGTCTAGCTCTGGCCTTGAGAGAGAATGGGTGTGAAAGTATTCAGCCCACCAGAGAGATGTGTGTTGAGAAGGTGTTCTCCTTACCTGGTTGGGTTTCCATTTTCATTCTAAACTTTGGGGGCATGGACTCGTCTCCTTCTCTCCAAGCACTGAGCATGAACAGGTGCCTATGGACGACTGAATAAAACGTAAGCCAGTGAGCGGAGAACACCAACTTAAAGCAGAATCTACCCAGGAGACCAAAGAGAACAGTAGCAGACAGACAAGTATTCGTGTGCAGCTGCACACCCCAGGCTGGGAATATTCTGAACATTCGTTCAGAAGAAGGCAGGGCAAGCCAAAGAGTAGGTCAGACCATATGATATCACCCATATTAGACCACTTTTGGATCTGCAAGAATGACAGCTTCATACGATTCAACCTAACAACTAGCCTGGAGTGGTAGACAGGCTTCTTGGAAGAGTAGGGTTACATGTTCCTGGGCTTGCTCTGGTGAGAAAGGGTAGCAGGCTTGGGGGAGGAAGGATGAAGACCTGAGACAGGAAGCTGGGCTAAGAGGTTAGCAGGGAGGTTAGAGAAGGCACGTGGCTAATCGGGATGCCAACCATGCTTCTAGCCGTGCGCTTCGGGGTGGAGCGGACAGATGCTTCTACTCTGCTATGCAATTATTACATTTTTTCCCTCATATCTGTACTTACTTAGAAAAGTTGGAAAATACCAAAAAGTGTATGGCCTGAAATGAAAGTCTCCCTCCAATTCAACCACCCGTGTTAACCTTTATTAACTTTTTACTTCACAAAAGTAGTATAATTTTCTTCTGTCTATATTGCTTTAGAGTTGAGGCCATATTAGCTGTATAATCTTTGTATGCTGTTTTAATTTTTCTCCATTTTATGTGACAGTAATTTCTTCTCCTTATTAACAACTCTCTAAATGCCATTTTCATGAATGGCTGGGCCAGGGCCTGCCTCCAGATTGGTGAATGTTTAATTGATTTCCAGCATCTTGTGCTTAAAGTTCTGTATGCAGTTTCGAGTGTCGCCTAAGGATGGCGAGTGCCCCTGAAGAAGCAGATTGGAGATGCACGCGTGCTTTGAATGCACAGGTGGGGCAGCAGAGTGGGTAGGTTTCAACAGAGGGCCTGGTGTCAGATGCTTGGGGGCGATCCCTGGCACTGCCATACAGCCATTAACGGTTCTGTTTCCTCCTTTCTCAGTACTTAGATTTCTTCATCCATGAAAGGGAGTTTGCAGTTGGATGTTTTTAAACCTGCAAAGCAATGAGAATTTCTTAAATTGAAGGGGGAAACTGTTGTTTATCCCTAAGAGCGTATTTGTTGTGGGAAATGGCCGATCTGAATATATTTAAATAAATCCAACAATCCATGTAACCTGGCGGCATTTTTTTCTAAGGGAAAAAAAAAAAAGTGTGAAGGAAGAGGTGGGAACGTAAGTGGGAAGGAAGTTCCGGCAGTGTGACAGGTTAATTTTTGGCTATGAGGATGAGTTGGATTTCCCTCTAATTATCTGCTAGATTAAAAGAAATGAAAGATCAAAATTAAAGCTGGTCTTGTAATCATGTGGAAGCTCTTGGTTATTACACCAAACAGTGGGCAATATTCTCCAGCTGCTTTCTTTCCTTTTCTTTTTTACACCAGGTTTATTTTTCCCTTTGCTTTCAGCGGGGTGAGAGTCCCGGCAACTCGCATCAGCGAGGCGAACGTGAGAGGGTGGGAAGAAGGTGGAATCTGAACGGCTCCGAGTGGGAGGACCTCCCCGCATGCCCGTCCTGCCCTGGCGCTCCTGGCGCTCGTGGGGATGGGCAGCCTTCCTCGTCTAGCTGTGGAGCTGGCCTCTCCGTGTGTGCCCTTCCCTGGCTGAGAGAGGCCGGCTTTCTTCCTCTAGCTGTCCCTGCCTCTGAGCCACCAGAGGTCAGCCCGGAGAAGCTGCTAGCACGTGCGTGAACGAATGCACGTGCACACGCGGGATGAATGAGTGGGCTGGTGGGCCCTGTGCTGGCGGCTGGGTCAGGTGTGACCCAGGGGTCACAGGTGCCATGGATGAGCAGGATGGAGGCAGCGAGAGGGGCCTGGGGAGAGAAAACACGTCCCCATGGGGACCGCAAAGCAGGACAGAGCGCGGGGCTCTCAAAGCACAGAAAGAGCTCTGGCTGTGTGGGTCCTCTCAGCTGGAAACATAACTGTCCACCCACGGAAAAATGCCCGAAGCGTGATATTCACTGGCTGGAATGCTACGTGTTATGGAAATGCACGAACGACAGCTTCGTACATTGATATGAATGTTGAACAAAAGAAGGAAGTCACAGAAGAATGCGTAGGATGGTCAAGAAATTTGTGGAATGAAATGAAAGAGGGGTTAAGAAAAAACAATTTATTAGTATATTTTTCATTATACTCCCCCTTAACTAGGCTGAGCGGATGTACCATTTTACACAGGACAGAAAGAAATAGGACTGTGTCCCATTGCACACAGTCCATCTGCTCAGCCTACTGACACCTTGACTTTAGCCCGGGAGACGAGGCTGCGTACACGTACTGTTTGAGATCACACCGGAAGCACCATCCGCCCTTGGGAGGATGGACTCCAGCCACGGGAGGGGACTGCCAGGGTCCTGGGTACCCAGAAGAGGTGTCCAGAGGGGCACGGGCCCCATGTGGCCATGTCTCCTTGTCCCGAAGGACTCCTTGCCGCCCGGGAAGGGGGCAGCCAGAGTTGGGCAGAAGCAGAACCCTCTCAAGTGCCAAGCCCAGGGCAGGGCCCCATTGTGAGGTCTAAGTGCAGTGTTTTCTGCACAATTCGTAAGGGGTGCTGCTTAGTCATCTGTGTATACTGGGCATGAGCCCTTCCGGGGCCTCAGAGGCAGGCTGAGAAGAAGGGGACAAAGTCAGGACGCAAGCGGAGAGGGCAGGGGGCTGGGGAGGAGGGGGACAGGGCCAGCAGCCCAAGTTACAGTCTGGGATTCTAGTCCCACGGCCATGCAGGGACTCTCCGGGCAGGGCGCTGCCCCAAGACTCCCCCGGAGTGGCTGGATGAGCCTCCCAATTCTGGGCTATGGTGCTCATTCAAGGGAGAGCGGGGAGTTCACAGGTGCCGCCCCTGGGGCTGGGGCGGGGGCTGGGGGCAGTGGGGAGAGTGGCAAGGGCATGGCCTCCGCCCTCTAGCCTGGAGCTCTGGGTAGAAGTGCAGCCCCGTTACAACCACCAGCATGGCGGCCGGGGTGGCACGGCTGGCACCAGACTCTGGGTGTGAGTCAGCAGGACCACCCCAGACCCCCTCAACTGCTGCCTTGGCCTCTGGTGACACCCTGCTGAGGCCAGCACAGGCCCCGGGCTGGATGGGCACAAAGCCCTTAGGTGCAGCACCCTAGAGCCTGCAGCTGAGTAGGGGCTGTGGGGAGTCCCGCACAGGCTGTAGACGGGCGGCTCCCACACTTTAGGGGGGGGGCATCAGAATCACCTGAGGTGGGGGAGGATTTTAAAGCCCAGATTGCTAAATCCCACCCTAACAGGGTCCCAGGTGATACAGAGGCTGCTGGTTCAGGCGCAACCCAACATTTTGAGAACCCCGCGCCTGCCAGCCCAGGGGCCTTGTGTTTGCCCCCAACCTCCTGACAACAGCGCCTCAGCCCCTCTGGGGGTCAGTAGGACTCATCCTTATGCAAAAGAGGAGGCCGGTGACCCTGGTGCAGGAGGCCTCTGCAGACGGTTTGCCAATAACACAGAGAACAAGACGCCCCAGTTTTATGTAGCCCGACTCATATACGTCACGTATATTGCATGTGAACACAGCACTGAAAAAGCAAAACGGCCACTTTATAAAGTCATGTTTTTATTAATCTGGTCCCTTTCCCTGCCTTTCTGTGCATGTTTCTTAAGACAAATGAAATATTAAATGATTGTAAAATCTAACCTTTAAGGCACAAACTCCTTTAAAGCAGTTCATCTAACAAGGGGAAATGTTGCAGGGTTTTCGCCTCTGCGTTCTCTTCCAGCTGGTTTGGAGGCAAAGTCCTCGATGCATCCTTAATTTTGACTCAGCCTTTCTCTGCAGCAGAACAAGGGTGGAGAAAATTTTTTCTCTAGGCAGCAGCAACATTTCTGTCTCATTTGTTTGGTTTCTCCGCTGTAACATGACAGCTGGTGGGGCTGCTAATTTGAACTTAGGCCCTTCTAGGAACGCAGCGTTCGTGATCCGTAACCACACCAGGCTGCGGGTTTTAGCCATTTAATTACCGAAAATGGAGATACTACCTTGCCTCAAGAATATTTTTAAATGGAACAATAGGCAAATTACATTTTGCTCCCCCAAATCCCTGTCATTCTGAACCACTTCGGATTTCAGTGTCATCTGATTATCCTGTGCAGTGAGCAATATTTTTCTTCAGGGGACTTGGGTGGCAGGGACAACAAGTTCAAGGCATTAACAGGAAGCATCTATAAAGCCTTTTGCTGGAAATGGAACGTGAACCAATACTTTTTACAAATGGGGATGAAGTGTTGTGTAGTAGAAAAGACAAAAGGTCCTGGAGTCCCGGGTAGAACCTTGACTTTTCCTTTTGCTCGCCGTGATGTGTGGGGTGGGTACTTCTCTAAGTCTCTATTTCTTTACCTGTAACTGTGAATAACTGTAATAAGTACTCAGGATTATTGTGATCATTAAATGACTTAAAGTACTTAAATATATCACAAATGACTAGACTGGAGAAGTATTTAATAAGTGTTAGTTATTTTATAACTATTCTTCCTATTATTACATAAAGTGCTTAGCACAATGCTGAGCACAGAGGAGTTCAGTAAATGGTAATTATTATTGTTGTTGTTAATATCATAATTCTTACAGATGGATGTATATTAAAAATACAGTTTTCCATCATGTAAAAATATATACATTTAAATTTTTTTTTAACTGAACTGGGGGCCTCACCGCATTCGGGAAGCACACCCCAGTTCAGCATGTGGGTCCACCTGGGCCGGACCCGGGATTTGATCCTCAGTCCTCGGGGTTTCAAAGCGAGCGCTTAACCTGCTGAGCCATCCCGGCTTTCCCGTTTAATTTTTTAAGATATCTGATCCAACAGGAATTTATGTGAGTAAATGAACAGCTTCACAAAATTTAGCAAGATCGAAGTAAATGAACGGTGCTCAAATAAATAGTTTAAGATAATTTCTCATGCAAAACATTTGTTCAATTTGGGCCTCAAATTGAAAATGGGTCCGTAGGTTTTCAGGAACTCCTCTTTGTCGTGCCAGAGTTATGCGGACCTTAAGGAAGAACAGTCTTCCTGTAGGGAAGGAGCTCTGACCATGGGGGATGAGCTGGGCTGGGAGGTAGGGTCCTGGGCTGAGTGTCAGCCCTGCAGCTGCCTCTGAGCTTGACCTTGAACAAGTCTCCACACTCCTCTGGGCTGTGGTTTGTTCATCTCTAGAGCCTCCTATGGTGCGAAAATGCTGTGATTCCCTAAGTGCATGTGATTTATTCCCTCTAAATAGAAAGATGTAAAAAATAAAAAGGAAGATGTTATCCTTTAAAAACCCTTAGACTGTAAATTTTGCCAGTTGCTTTTAAACCACCAGGTATTAGGTGCCAGCGATTTGTGGGCAGCTGAATTGGAAGTTGTGTTCATCTTCTGCAGTATATTCGTATGCGTTTGCACTAAATGTGTTTTTGACAGTCTCTCACCATCCAGCGTCTTGCTTCCAACCAGAACGATTTGCTTCTCCCTTGCATTCAGAACACTTCAGTCCTGGTTGCGAACATTAATTGGTTTGAAGAAGAGAAACAGAATTGTGTTTCTAAAAGTAGTTCTGATACAGTAGGCCATTTTTTTTTTTTTGATGCTATTATAATTTGGGTGCTTCATGAGGGTGACATTCCAAGGTTTTGCATTTATTCTCTGCCCAAGTTCATTGCCAGCATCTTTAAAACTGGTGCACTGGTGCCTGTAATCGGGACAGAATGGTGCTCATCTCAGGGCTTAGCTATTGTAGACTTGGCCTAGTGTCTCCCATGGTTTCCACCTTAGCACTTATTCTACTAGCTTTTTGTTTGCGGGAAATCTTTCCTCTGGTCTTGGAAGCCTGTTGGCTTGGCCTGTGATAGGTGGATGCATGATATCAATGAAGTGGACAAACACCTCTACCGGCAATGCACTATAAGGGAAGGAATGCTGGTGTGGGACACCCAGGCCCTTGCCTTGGCTCTACCTCTGACGTGCTTTGCTCCCACACGCTGCAAACGAGGCACTGTGCTGGGGGCCTGCAGCTATGACGATACCTCAGCATGGCTCTACCCTCCGCCTCCTCACTGAGAGGCCAGAGCTTGACTGCTGAGGACGCTCTGTCCTAACATTTTGTTGGCCCAATTATGTATAGTAATAGTAATAAGTCTCAGACTTGTTACTAAGCAGGATTTGTGACAGAACTCTGGCAGCACGCAAATCCCTGGATGAGTTCCGAATTTCAGATGGCTCCAAAGAGTGTGCTTAATTTTTGAGCTTGGTTATATCCCACTAAGGTTCGTTGTGGGCTTTTGTGTGGGGGAGGGGCTGGTCTCCTTCAACTGATTCTTGGCTCCTTCTTAGGACAGTGGACTCTCAGTGAACCAGCACCCTGGGGGATTGGTAGATGCTGGATAACTGTAAGTAGACTCTCTGTAACCTGAACTCAAGTAGCAGGGCCAGTTGCTTGAGTTTCAGTGAACGAAGAGTCTCATGTAGTTAGGAAATACTTTGGTTAATTTCCTATTGTGGGCTCATACTGGTGTCCACATTGCTTTCGGCATTACCTCAGATTAAGATCTCAGGATTGGTAGGGTATGCCCTTATAGTCTTCTCAATCTACAATGTGGTCGTTTGAAGTTGTGGCTTCTCTTTTAGCTTGTTTTACATTTGAGTTATTTTAGGTGCTATCGTAAGCTACATGTCCTAATCTGAACTAAAAGAACTGCCTTCCTATAGAGTAATAATGTCTTGGGCTATTTATCACATACCGGTATTTGCTGACATTTAAGCTACCTTTTTTTTTTTTTAAGAAAGAGCTGTGCCCTTTTTCTTGGATTTATCTGTACTATGGGGCTCATCATTGTCAGACTCTTAAGGAGGCCCAATCAACAGCCCTGTCTTACATCTAAATTGTAAATTCGTTGGGAATAAACAAAGGAATAAAGAGGATAAGAGGCAAAATATCACTTGAATTGTGGGAAAGGTGATGTTGGAGAATGTACCTTATGTCTGTGGGCAGATGGGCCTCCTGATGTTGAATCCAGAGTGAGCCTCATGTGGGCATTGCTCCTCCCCCGCCCCCCAAGCAGGAATGTGGGGACCAGAGCCAGGCCCAGGTGAGCAGCAGAATCCATGCCCCCAAAGGAGGGGAGGAAGGGCTGAGTGGCTTTTGCCCAGTTCCTCCCTCCAGCCTCATCAATAAAAAAGAAAGGCCTTTTATTTTCTTAAGGGTAGCAGGAGGGTGGGGCAGAGAGAGGCTCCTGTCACGCAGGAAGAAACATCAAACATAGGGAAACAGGGTCTGCCCCGCCAATCATACTCACCCCACAGGAAGCAGGTTCATGGGGGTTAAAGGGAGCAGCTTTTGAGTCTGACAGACCTGGATTTGAACCCTAGTCTCAATGGATGGACTGTGTGATTGTTTTCCTCCACTGGCTGAAACTCCCGTGTACAACAGCAGTGATAAGCAGGCCTTGTGAAAGCTGAGTGAGATAAATCATTAGCCTGCCAGGTACATGATAAGTGCTCAATAAAGAATAGAAAGTCAAATGAGATAGCATCTAGAAGCGACCTTTGTAAATGATACAATTTCATATAAATAGCAAGCAGTATTATTTATGGTGGTGGTATTAGTATGATACTGAATTCCTCTTGCTATGCAATACTGGTAGTGCCCCCGATTTAGGCTTATTTAAATAGGCTGGAGGCACCCGGTGATGGTTGTTATTCATCTCTTTTCTATCAACTCTTGCAAAGAAGACCCACCAGCCAGAAGGAAAGAAGAAATTAAATTAACGAGAAACTTCCAGGCATCAGAATGACCATTCCTCTGATCCCAGCTATTTTCATAGATTCTCCTGGAAACTGTCATACAATTCTGTAGCAGCCATTAGAAAGTATTCACTTCATTTAATTTGTGCTGAAAAATCATTACTGGGAATTTGACACAGGCCTGGAGTGTTCACAAACCGATGCTCGGCTGTCAGGCTTCAAGGGACAGACAGCTCCATTGCCGGAGGCGGCCCTTGAAAGGGCTCTCAGGAGCGGAATGGGGGCAGGGCCGGTGTGGTCGGTTCTCTCTGCCTCTTCTGTGTCCTTCTCTGTCATCGTCAACATCACACTTGTTGAGTGTTACTGCGGCCAGCTACTTTCCTGTGTAGTTTGTACCACAGCCCTAGGAGGCTTCATTATCTGTACTTTACCATTACAACATCTGCCCGCGGCTTGGGTTTGGGTGCAGGTTTAGTCATTGCAGAGCTCTGGTCTCTTTGTTGGGAGTCTTGGTGACAGCTTCTCAAAGCCTGAAGGCAGCTCTTACATGTCACGGCAGCTACTATGTCACCTGACATTTGGTATAAACCAGCAGAGCACCCTTTTTCTTGGCAACTATTATTGCTAATATCTAACCTTTATCTAAGCCTTAATTTTTTCATCGGTAATATGGGGGTAATTGTAGCTACTTTACAAAGTTTTCGAGAGGATTAAATGAGACAGTGTGCCTGAGGGCCTGGGCTAGGGCTTGACACGTAGTAGTTGTTCAATAAACATCAGTGCTAGTGCCATAAATGGAAGCGTCTAGCTCACTGCCTGGTTGTAAAAGCAGGCTCTCTGTAAACAGCAGTTTCCTTTATTCCTTTTCAATTTACAATCTCCTTCAATCCCCTAAAAGCATCATTCTAGCATAACTAGGCTTTATATAATAGCTGTGTATCCGTGCTGGTAGAGGAACCACGCTGTGAGGAAAAAACGTGTTATCGCTGGCCCCAGAGATCACGTGGGCAAGTCACTTCTCTTAGTCTCGCCTGTTGTTCCTTAATGGGAGGCTCTGGTCCAGGGTTCCAGTATTGGAACTCGATACATCCAGGGAGCTAGGCAGAGACAGGGCTGCCCGCGGCTGATTTCAGGGGACATTTTCTCTTAGGCTCCCAGTGGGGGAGACAGGGCGTACCTCAAATCACCTTGTTCCGTGCTTGTTTTGAAATAAAATTTATTGGAGTGATGTTTGGTAATAAAATTATATAGGTTTGCAGTGTACAGCTCTATAATACACCATCTGTATATTGCACTGTGTGTTCATTACCCAAAGTCAAGTCTCCTTCTGTTACCATATAGTTGACCCCTTTACCCTCTTCTACACCCACTTCCCCCCTTACCCTGTGGAAACCACTGAACTGTTATCTGTGTCTATGAGATTTTGTTTCTTTTGTTTGTTTGTTGCTTTCAGTTTTATATCCCACACATGTGTGAAATCATATGGTTCTTCACTTTTTCTGTCTGACTTATTTTGCTTAGCATGATAGTTTCAAGATCTATCCATGTTGTTGCAAATGACAGTGTTTCTTACCTTCCTCTTCCACTGCCACTAAGTGACTCAGCAAACAGCAGCATACAAAATTCACCTGTACCCATGTGGCGTCTTAATGAAAATTAGAGATGTATATTTTCTACATACTTGAGGTTTACCTCTCCAGACCCCCAAACTCCTTAATTTTATAATAACTGTTTGGAATTGAACTCTTTCTAAAATGCATGACACACCCTGAAATTGAAGGAACATCATTTGACATTGTTTTCTCTTTTTTTGATGCTTTGTCATTAAGAGGTGTGCTGGTGAACCAGTTTTCAAACGCAAACAACATCCCCCCCTCAAACAAAACAAACCAAAACCCCGATTTGTAGTGTTTGCCTATTTCTATGGCGTAAATATCTTTACAACAACTGATTTCAAGTTACCAGTGATTTTTAACCAGCAGCAGGAAAGAGTCCGGAATATGTATGGGCAGCTCCAGCTCCTCACTGCAGGGGCAACAGAGAAGGGCGGAGAGGCCATGCCCATCAGAGGTGGGCAGCCTGCATTTCCTCTTCATGTTTCCCCCTTGAGAGCTGGGCTACCCGGGTCAGGATAGTTAGCCTGAGTTTCTTTATAATAAACTGAAGTAAAATTAATACCCCAGGAGTGATGGTAAGGACTCAGTAAAGTGGCACAGGACAGGGGTCCCAAACTCAAGTGCTGTAGGGGTCCAACAGGTGACATTGTGACGGCAGCAGGCTAGGTGGACACTGTCAAATACTTAAAACAGTTAGTTCTCAAGCCTGGCTGGGGAGCTTCACCTGAGCCTGGCCCCCACCTTGAGTCAATTAAACCAGAACTTTCAGGGGAACCAGTTAAGTGGAACATCATTATAATTTCCAGAAATCCCACAGGGAGAGCAATTCCTGTGACAAGACTTATCCATCGTGGTTCATTGTGGACTACTTTCTTGAAAGGACTTAGATGTTAACTTTTAAAATAATCTTTCTCTCTAATATTGTCCTAGATGGAAACATTAAAGTTAGGGTGATTTTGGGAAATTGTAAGTAGGTTGGTATAGCGGGAATGAGGTAGAAGAAGGGTTTACAGTGGTCAGATTACAAAGGGTCTTAAGTGCCAAGCCAAGGAGCTTTAGATTTACCTGTGGACAGGGAGGGAGAGCAATAGCATGATCTGTGGCTGGGCAAGAGTCACTCGTCATTGGTCCATTGACCAGATCATTCAAATCACATCCTTCAGAGCAGTCCCCCACCCCAACCTTGTGTTCCTGCCCTTTGCATTTGCATGCCTTACCTTTACTTAGTGCTCGCATTATTTTCATAGCCCCAACGGGCAGGAATGGTCTGATGCCAGGTGGCATTAAACCTATGAGACCTCGAAAGACCTCCTTGGTTTCTATTATTAACCTGAGTATTTTCCAGAGATTTTGTTAAAAGAGATCATCTGGAGTATGTTTTCAGCTGTATGTTCTGGACATGGCCAGCGACTGTCCCTGCACCTGCCTCCCCTCTGTGTGTGCATTTTAAGCGGGTGTCACTCAGAGCTCAGGGACCGCCAGTTTCTAATTAGTTGCTTGTTAAACCACAGGCCTTCAGATCGTGCTGCTGAAATTGCCTGTTTATTCAATGAAGAATTCCTGATGGTAATTGTTTGGGGTTTTTTGGGGTTTTTTTTTTTCACCCTGAACACAAGCATATCCAGTTCCTTGTTGTTGTCACATTTTCCTGAGATGATTGTTGCTACTGTTACATTTATAATCCTATGTATGGGGCCAGGGGCAGCCCTGGGTGCCTTGCAATTATTATTGTCTTGCTTTTTTAGAAGAAGAAATCTGGTCTCAGAGAATTGAGACATTCCCAAGGTCTCACAATGGTATGGGTCCAGCTCATCCCGTGACCACGTTCTTTGCTACAACCTCTTCTCTCTAATAGGCTCATTTCATCCACTTGCCTATGGTTAACTGACCATGCTTGATGACATAGGCATTTGTATTTTAGTTAAATAGTGTCTGGAAAATAATGAGAATGATCCTAAAACATAGCTTTAAAATATAGTAGATATGTTGATTAAGTACTGCTAAAAGTTCCCCTGGACTATTGATGTTCCACCTGGTTGACTGAAAGGGAAATGTTCACTATTTTCTTACTATAGCAGTAAAGTTCCAAGTTCTCAAACTACCCCAATGGCAAGAGTTCAGTTCTTCAGTGATTATTCGTAGTGTATCCAGCCTTCCTAGGCTAGGTTTATCATTCTGTTAATTTGGTCACAATTTGTTCCTCCTTCTGGGAAAATGGTAATTGTATATAGACTCACTTTTGATTAGGGATTTCTAACACATCACCTTACCTTGGTTTTTTATACTCTCACTGTTAGCTGTTTACCTTTTTATGAAGATAGACTTTTATTCTTTGATCAGACATGAAAAAAGAGATGGGCTGGCTTCTAGGATAATTCATTCATTTATTCAACACCTCCTGTGTGTCAGACTATTTGCTAGGGGAAGGGACAGAGCTGCGAAGTCGACTCATGAGATCTGCTTTCATGGCACTTACATTCCAAAGGAGGGACAGACACTACACCGTACACAAAGAAAGAAAAAGTAGGGACCATGGGCCACCGTGCCTGTGAGCATGGTGATGGGATAGGAAGAGAACAATGAAGCATGCTCCTTTCTCTGAGCTGCTCTCTCTATATACAGGGGGCGACGGATGCTTCAAGAACAGATACCAACTCTGGCTTCTGGGCATCTGTAGGTTTAACATTTACTATTTTGACTACTCTTGAGCAATATAAAGATCAGTGCAATATAGCAACTTGTTAGTTTGCTTCTCTCTTCTTCTATTTCATATAAACTGGAAACACAATTTTAATTATACTAACTTCTTAAAACATGATTCAGCTCTAATTAAACAAAGAGCTCTTTATTCACCATCGAACCCAGAAATGTTGGCTAAAGGTAAGAAAAACTGGAAGCTCATCAGAACTCCAATTGCTACAAGAACGGGCTATATTTGGGAGCCAATTAATTTCACAATGTTGAAAATTAATGCATTTGCGATTCTGCCATTTACATCCTCTTTTTCCACATTAAGACATTTTAACTGTGCTGAGCCTGTCGTTATGTTGCTTGCTTGTGTAAGGGGGACCTCAGGGCTGCTAGTAGATACAACCCGTGGCTTACTCCTTACCTTCCACAATTGCAGTTTATTTTAAGAAACTTTCAAGTCAGCCTCGAATACTAACACATGCCTTTTGCCCTGGCTTCTGAAAGAATCGGAGGTGGAAGCCACGTTCTTCTTCTATCCTCTTCTCATGCTCTAGCTACACACTCTCCTGGGTGGGTCTTACCTTCAGCAATGGCCTCCACTACCGCTGATGGCTATGGAATTAATAATGATGATGACGAAATGATAACAATGGCCAAAATGTATTGAGCAGAGATTTCCTGCCTTGCTTTCTCCCGCCCCCTTAATCTGCCACCAATGGATTTTTTGTAAACTTCCTTACATTGCCTCCTTTGGTTCTAATGTATAAAAGTAGCTGCAAAACTGCCATTCTTGGGGCATTATCTCAATCCGCTGAGATTTTGCTTCCTGGCAAATAAACTCATAAACCTTCTCTACAATTTTGGACATTTCTTAGGTGGACAAGTTCCTCCAGCCTGTCTCTCTTCTGCTTCAGGGCCTTTGCACATGCAGTTTTTCTGCCTATAGTACATCTCCCCCCACCCCATTTTCCAATATCCTCTTATAACCTCTGCTTACTCTTACCATCACCACTCAGGAATGCCTTGTCTTTCCCTCATTCTCTCCTTTTCACAGGCTCCATGTTAAAATACACGTGTTCTTCCGCTCTACCTTCAGATTTTAGTTCTTGCTATGCCCCTCCTTTAGCATTTCCCCTTTGTGCCGATTTCACAAGGACCGACTCCTCTACTGTCTGCTGTATTATATTAATCACCACCTGTCTGATATAAGAGAGAGGAAAAATTAACCGACATCTTCAATGCCAAGGGAACCAGTTGATCAATCTTCTCCTTGAGATTTCATACATTTTTAAGAGGGTCCTCACATACCTCTTTATAGGCTCTGGTATAATTTACCTTGTGGGTTTCTTTTTTTTAGCTTAGGAAGAAAAGCCTCTGCATTTTGCCATTAATGAGCCTGACTTTCCTGTCTCTTGTAGTTGGAATTCCCTGCAGTGTACAAGTATGCTTGTTTTTTGTGTCTGCCGAACTGCCCATTTTAATGGTACATCATCCTTTCTCTGAGTCCCAGCCCCTTGAAATGTAAACTCAGACCTCACCTATCCTCAGGATCAGTGGGAATTAGCCTTATTATTCCATTTCCCTTTGCAAAAAAAAGTGGGTTATCTAGATCTATCAGCCTGCTGCACGACTATGAAAGGCTTGACGAGATTTTCTTTTTGAACAGTTGGAGGAAGCCTTTGTAATAGCTCAGGCTATCTGTGTGCGGTGAGGCGCTGTGGGAGGGGAGCTTCTCCTTGGCCACTAATGGTGCTAAGCAGGCCTCTTTTCCCCATTTGTGAAACCACGGGGCTGGGTGTTCACTGCAGCTGAGCCGGCTGGGGGAGAATGTGGCCTGAATGCACCCTGGGAGGCAGGGAGGCGCCCAGACTATGCTCGTTACGTGGCAGGGTGCAGCGGTAGGAGCAGCAAGCCTGATTCCAAAGAAAAGGACGGTGTCCTCCAAACCAAACCTGTGTTAAACCTACGAGAACATTAGGGGCAATGATGCTCATTTGATAATGTGTGTGTGTGTATACATACATGTATTGCTCGCCTTATGCCATGCCCCTCGCTACATCCTGGGGCTTGGTGGAGGCACATGAGGACATATGAAGGTCAGCTCATAAATGGAGGCAGTGGAACACGCAGCCCGCTAGACCCCGAAGCTCAACAGGCAGGACATGTGCTGTGAGGAAGAGGCCCTCGGAAAAGCAGCGAGAGAGGACGGGGGGGGGTGGGGGAGCCAGGGTCGGCAACACGCTGGGGCCCGTGACTCCCTCTGGGAAATGGGGTGAGCGAGGTGGCTGGTCCGATGGGACAGCTCCCTCTTGGAGGAGCTCTGTAGTGCTTTGAGGCCGATTTCCAACGTTCACCACATTGTTTCTCATTCGTGGGCATTTTCGTTCTCTCCGAAACGGGGGATTGAATATTCCAGGCTGGAAAGGCCAGGGTGAGGCAGTGTGGGAGGACAAAACGTGAGGACACATTACTCCCCTTCACACAAGAAGTCTAGTGAATAGAGCAGCTAATTGGACCCTTTCAGCCGCTTAGCTTCCTCCACCTTCTATCTGGAGGGTTTGCAAGCACGCAAGGGGCTCTCAGGATGTTGGGTGGCCCGATGCCCTTAGAATGTGCTCTCAGCCCGAGCGCATTAGATCATGAGCGAGGGCTCTCAGCGTTTGACAAATGCGACAGCTGCCGCTCAGGCGATTTCCGAGTGAATGGCTGAGCCAGGTGGAGTGGGTAGATAGCTGGCCTCACCAAACAGGGAGAGCGCATACTAATCATTAGGCTTTTGAACCTTACCATGTTATCAATTAATGGTAGAATAAAGTGAAATGAGTAATTAGATGGGTTTCAACCCACTGGCTGACCCTCCCTGCTTGAGTGCCTCCCATCTCCTCCCTGTATGAAGCAGAGGGCAAGTCCAATTTCAAGGAAGGGCAGTGTGGGATTACAATCCTCATAACACTGACCACCGTCTACCGGCAACGTAAAGTGAGTACTTACTACAGTATATGGTCTGTGCTAGGAATTTGCTTTTCAACGTTTTTCCTTCAAACCTGCCTGGTGAGGTGTGGATCCTGTCTCAGCTCCATCTCAGAGATGCAAAGGTCAAGTGCAGAGAGGTGTGGTGACCGCCAGCACCACCTGCCCATGAGTGGCAGACCTGAGATTCAAACCCTGATCGGCTGACACCAGAGTCCAGTCCTAAATGGTTCCCTGCCATCCACACTGCACGAGACATTGTGCTGGCTGCTCCCACACACACATCTGTAATCCCCGTGCCCCCTGCCAGGTGAGCAGGGGTTGTGCTCTTCGTTTGGAATTCACCCACGAGGGACCTGAGGCTGGAGAGGTGGCTTGCTTGCTGGAGTCCACTTGGGGGTCACGGGCAGAGCCCGGTTTCTGCATGTCTTAGATGCCCTCTCCACTCCATGCGCGTCGGGGCCTGCGGACACTGAGGTTGGTGGCCTGGGCCCTGAGGGCTGAGGTGTCAGCATCTTGGCACCCTTGTAGCCATCAGGCCCTTGTGACAGCGACAACCCAGGGAGTTAGGTGCTCTGGTTCTTCTGACCCTCAGCCCGGGATTCTGCTACAGCCAGCTGACTGGCTGGTCATTTCCTCTCTCACCGCAGGTGACAGTCCAGGGCCAGCATTCATGGTGCTGAGTGAGATGGGATTAAGATCAGTTCATCACCAGCCACAAACTCTAGATTGCCCTAAGATGTGGAGCATAGTTTTAGTAATCGTGTATCTGAGAAAATGAACCCATATTCTTCCCAAAGTACTCCTTTTGGTTACTCTCATAAGCCCTCAAACTATTAGAGTGAAAGCGCTCCTAGCGGCCACATGCCTTGAAGAACTGGGTGGGCGCTGTCCTCTCTCCGCATGAGCCCAGTCACTGCTATGACATGTTATTCCATGCGTACAAATCGCAGCAGCTGGGTACGCCCGGGCGTCATCGTGGCCAGCCAGGAGCATTGCTGCTCAGCTCTTTCACCTTGAACTTCCTGTGTGGTCAGGGTTGGTTTCCCTGGACCTCAGTTTACTGGGATGACGGCGTTAGAGGGGGTCGTCTGTAAGACCTCTTCTAGGGCTGCCATTCTCTGATTCCTATTTATTAACCTCTCTCTCACTGCCTCTCATTTGGGGAATGCAATCTTCCCTGTAAGTGAATTCCTTTCAAACAGCAGGCACTTACCCCAGTAATCACCGAGATTTAGCCGTTTTGTCACTTAAAATTGGAAATCCTTACAAAAGTTTATGTGTATTTGTTTTCTTAACTATAGTAAGGTTACACTGTCTTCTTGATGAGTTAGGTTCATCATTTTGAATATCAAACCATAAGACTTGATTGCTCCCAAAGAACTATGAACTATATCCGCTTAGTCTACAAACGCCCAAAGGAGCAAAGTGACCCCTGTGTATGTGGGGGTGGGGGTGGGGGGGTCCCACAGTCTCCTGCTTCCTGTCCAGCACTCCTTCTGCTTATCTATTGCATTCTGATGAATTGTTAGCCCGCAGACCTCGCCCGTATTCCCAGCACTCAGCACAGAACCCGGCACAGAGTGAGTGCTAATTCCTACTTAAGGAACAAATGAATATGCTGGAATATGGCTCTGCTCTGTAGCACTGTTGTCAGATTTTTATGTTTTGTCCACCCTTCCCCCCAACATTTTTCACATACACTCCTTGGCCAGGAGAGAACCTACAAATGCCCCTGGCCCTCCTAAAATAAAACGCATGAGTTTTATGGAAACACTCTGTAGTTCTGGGGCCTTTGGGGCTTACTTCATGTTTGGAGGCTATGTTTTGATATTTCAGGCTGAAATTGCCTGAAAGTGCAGGTTCTACTTAAAATCACCGAGGTTGTCTCTAATAAACTAAAGGTTCTCTTTCTTTCTTTCTTTCCTTCCTTCTTTCTTTCTTTCTTTTCTTCTTTCTTTCTTTCTTTCTTTCTTTCTTTTTCTTTCTTTCTTTTTTTGTACAAATAAGAAGAAACGAGTCATTTATACTAGTGTGGCAAATGTGTATTGTGCCCATACATAAAATTGAATAAAAACATTTGAAGATGATCTATCCTGACTATGAAGAAATAGCATCAGGTTTTCTGGAAGTAACAGCACTTACCAGGGCAAGGCTGATTGAGAGGTGGTCCTGAAACAGACTCTGGCCCTTTCTGAATCACAGACACCATGTGTCCCACACCCGTTTCCACCTGCTCTTCCCTGGTCCTCCACCACCTACTGTGATACTTTAAGACGGTGGTCCCTGGAGCACTCCCAACGAAATCAGCTGGCTGCGTATTCAAGACTATCCAAGTTTTTGGGTGTGAGGCTAGAAACACACATTTTAACAAGCTCCTTGGGCGACTTCTTACGCACACCAAAGCTTGAGGGCTGTTGGCTTCTACAATCAGATCTAAGCCCAACGCCACAGTCTTGCCACTTTGCCAATCTAACTTTCCATCATCTCCTGCCACCCGTTATTCTGACTGTAATACCAAATAAATTCTAATCGACAAGCCAGCACTATAGCTGCCCTCCCTCCTACTCAGAACACTCATTTGACCCTTTCTTTGCCCACCTCACTCCAGGACAAAATCCCCCAGAAATCAGGAGGACTTCTAGCGTAAAAAAAAATGCCCATTTTCTGTGTTCTTTTTTTTTTTTTTTAAAGATTTATTCTATTGATTTTTGACAGAGAGAAACAGAGACAGAGAGAGAGACAAAGAGAAGGGGGAGGGCCCAGAGCAGTCTCCATAGTTGACATTAGTTTTCCATATAGTTTCACTCCACAGGTGGGCACAGGGCTGCGCAGGGCAGGAACTGGGTTGGGAGCCTCCCACATAGGTCCCGGCAAGAACTGAACTGGGGGGCACACCCCAGCTCAGCATGTGGGTCCGCATGGGCCAGGGCCGGGACTCGATCCTCGGTACCCAGGGCTTCAAAGCGAGCGCTTAACCCGCTGAGCCATCCCAGCTTTCCCTTCTGTGTTCTTATAGTACCTACTATTTTATTTCAAAATGATCAGTCTATACCTTCTTTACATCCATAGACTGTGACCTTCCTGGGAACAAGGGAGGAGCCTTTTCTGTCTCTAGATTCCCTTACTTGGCAGTGCCTGGCACTTAACAGGAACTCCGTCATTGAGGTTTGGTTTTGTTTTGTTGTTTTGAGATTTACTGATCCAAAAAGCTGGATCAGAGTTCAGGGAGAGGCAGTGTATAGAGGGTCATGGTGCTGACATTTGTTGAACAAAAAATAGTAACTGTGAAGGTCAAATCCCGGAGGAAAGTGTAAAGCCTGGAGAAGGGGTGACTCCCTCCCCCTCCCCCTGTCAGTGTACATGTAGAGCGTGTGCTTTGTGTCGGACACGGTTACTGAGAGCTTTGTGCACGCCGTTTCAGTTCATTTTCACAGCAGTGCCATAGGGTGAGGTACCATTATTTCTCCATTTAATGGGTGAGGAGACTGGGGCTTAGAGCCATTCAGTCAGGTGCCCACACACAGCCAAATTCACAGGCTCCAAAGCCAAGTCTGTCTGATGCCAAAGCTCCTGCTTCAACCTGAAGAGCGAGAACAACTGAAGGGAGATAGAACAGGTGACATGGGAAGAGACGGGACTGAAACCCTGGCTCTGCCACAGACTGGCTCTGAGACGTGGCTCCGGCCTCTGATTCCTGGCCTGTGCCACCGGGTGAGGAGAGTGCCACCTGGGGCGTGTGTGTGTGTGTGTGTGTGTGTGAGGGGGCCTTCTATCTGTGACGTCCTTATCCCAGTGCCTGGCACCCGGCCACTGTAAGGCGAGGCTGGCCATTGTTCCCACCAGAGGATTGTTCCGAGAATGAAAGGAATTAATGACTATGGAGAAATCCTCGGTAAATAGTATGGCACTGAACAAGAGAAGAGAGGAGCTAATTTTAGATTCGAACAAAGCAGCGGGCAGCAGAGAGCAGGCCAGTGGAGAGTGCGTGTGGGCAGCAGTGAGGGTTTCGAAGGGCCTGGCACAGGAAGCCCTGAAGCCCTGTGCTGGGAATGGCACGTGGGCAGCCCCGGCCTGCCCAGGGCAGGTGCTGGCAGTGGGCTCCAGGCCTGGGCCCCTCTGAAGCTGAGCCGCTTCACATCTAAAAACTCGTGGCTACTTCCTGGTAGGCACAAGTCAAGGGGAACTTCAAAGTGTGTGTCAGGATCCCCTTCTGACTCTAAAGATTTTAAAAAAGGAAAATCCTCAAAAGATGAAATAACCGCAGAGCCTTCATGTGGATAAACTGGTGTCTTTATGAGAGGAACACAGAACCTGGGAGAGATTGATATGACGGGGTTTTCAGAGCTCACCTGGCACAAGAAAAGTGGGAAGAACAGATGAATGCTTTATCTTCTAAAGAGCGGGCCTGTGCCTTTCATCTGGAGATTAGAGACCCTGGATGCCAGGCTCCGTCTCCCTAGTGGGTAAAGTTCTTCAACAAAGGGTGAGGTTGGAGGAGGGTTTGGGGAATGGCCATTCATCCATCCATCCATCCATCCATCCATCCATCCATCCCACAAACCTGCCCTGCGCAGGCACTGTTCCAGGCTCTGGACGAGGCTCTGTGCACAGAGAGATTCAAAAGGCCAGTCTTTGCCACGGAGACCCACGTGGTCTGGCAAGGGCAGTGTGCGGGGTCTGAGAATAGACATGGTGTAAGAAGCTGTGGGAACCTGGGAGGAAGCAGCTCACTTTGCTGGGGTTGGGGGGTCTGCAGGGTTTCCCTGAGGAGGGACCCCATAAATTGGAAGAATGGGTAGATGTCCATGAGAGGGGGGAGAGAGGGCATCTGAGGCAGAGGGGAGGGCATGAGCAAAGGCCCAGGGGCATGAACAGGCCTGGCGTGTCCAGAACTAGGTGAGAAGGATCGTCAGGGGATGGCTCAGGCAGGGGGCTCGAAGAGTTGATGGAGCCAGTCCGTGGGAGACCTTCTACCCAGCCTGTGGGATACCTTCTACCCAGCCTGGGACCCTGGGGGCCTGGGCCTCTGAGCGGCCCACAGCCCCGGAGTGAGTGACATGGGGTCACTTGATCTGGGTTTTAAGTTTTTTTTATTTTATTTTCCCCCTAAGCTCCAGCCTTAGAGAAAAAACACACATCCTCTGTCATGTTCTTTGGTGCCTTGGTCTTTCCTTCAGAAATGTCATGGTAGAAAATTGGAACTGAAATTCTGCTGGCGATATTAGAGATCTGTAAAGAGAGCTTTTCAGAAGAGAAATGAAGAGCCAATTGCCTATCTAGCTTCTCTCTTTCAGCTGAGCCTGTTCTCCTTGCCACAGTGAGGGAAAATTCTTGTAATAAGATGGTATAGTTGGATTAAAACAGGTTGAAAAGATACAAAATTGATATTTTGACATTTGTTTTATTATATAGAGCCCCAAACTTGCTTCAGGACAGTTTGGTGAGCTTCCAGCCCCTCGTGACAAATGACTGTCTCGGGGAGAGTTAGAATGTGTCTCGTGAGCTGGAGGAAATCTCCGAAACGAATTTTAGATGATAAAAGTAGCTGGGCTTGACGATTTTGCTCAGGTTAGGGAAAAAAAAAAAAGAACTTGTTATCCCCACAGGTATTTCTGCAGGAAATTGCCTGGGCCTGTTTTTTCTCTCTTCTTTCTGGAAGAACCCCATTTCACGCTGACCCCAGCTTTTTCATCAGGGCTCTCTGCCAAGCTATTCTCTCCACCTGTCGTCTCCTGTTTCATTTTTAAACTTCTCCTCCTCATCCGCAGAACCCTCACCTGCCCCTTCCCGTGTCTTGCTCTTTTTCATTTTCCTCTGAAAGGCTTCTTCTCAGCATCCCCTAACTCTGTGTTTACACTGTGATTAAGCAAACCAACCAGCAAACAACATGAATGTGGCATCGAAAACTCAGGAAATGGGAAAATATTGGGGCGGGGTCCTTGCCCCCTCTCTCTGCCCCTCGTCGTTGTAAATCAGCACCATTGTCGAGCTGGGAAGGGAGGGAATGTTCTAGAGCCCAATTCGCCACCAGCACTGTGGTGCTGAGCACCTACTATGTGCCTGGTCCTGTTGAGTCCCGGAAGCATGAGGGAGGGGGGTGACCACCCCAGTGGGGGATGTCTGGGAAGACCTGGTGGAAAGCCCATTACTACTCTAGTTTAAGGTGACCAGATGTTAGCATTGGTAAAGCGGGACACCATTGACCAGGGGGAGGGGGTTCTTGATGAAAAATGTGGTCTCTCTCCCGCCGCTCCCTAGCTTGTCGTGCATTCTTTCCAAAAATCGGGACTTTTTTAAAACGCCGCGGGATGCGGGACAAATTGTTAAAAATCGGGACTGTCCCGCCAAAAGTGGGACGTCTGGTCACCTTACTCTAGTATGAAAGCAGACGCCATTGCAGGAGTCAGTCTCTCCTTTGAGGATGAGCACTGGAAGGTCACTTCCCTGAGAGCTAAAGGAAAGCAGGCAGGGTGACGCCTGAAAGAAGGCTGGCTCCAGGCCTGAAGCCCCAAAGAGCTTTTGTAGCCCCGAAAACCGCAGAGGCCACTTATCCTCACTGAACCCCAGTTTCCACACCTGTAAGACGAGGGTTGTTGGGAGCATTAAAGGTGCACACTCTCTTGTAGCGCCTTGAGCAGTGCTGGCCCTGAGGATGTATCCATGTGCTGGTGTCACCTGTGCCCGAAGTGAATGCTGATGTGCTTTTAATGCTGTCCTGTAATGTACAAGCCATGTGAATTCTGCTGGTTTTGAGGTGACTGGATGGCATAAACTTTTCCCTACATTACCCTGCCATCCTCACAATCATTCTCAGTGAACAGAGACTACCCTGGGGTGGTACCTCAGTTTACCCCATCGCCGGATGTTTAGGTGATGTTCAAGTTTGTTCCTTAAATAAAACCCAGCCCTGGAATTACAGAGTCAAAGGGAATACTTGTCTTTAAAGATCTGGCTGCAAAGTGCCACTTGGCTTTTCCAAGGGGCCATACCTGCCATCATGGCCGCCATTCATGCCCACGTGTGCCCATCCCCCCTGCAAAAGCTTTAGGCTGCTGCCTGTGTGAAATTAGTCGCTGATTTAGGGGGTGTGAGGTGATTTTTAAATGTACGTGTCTTTGGTTGTTAATGAGCATGAACACTTTTCCACGGAATCGTTTCTGTTTATTGTTTATATTTTATTTTATGGGACCTGGAAATTCTCTGCCTACATCCCTTGTCCTTTTAAGTGTTGGGATTTTGAGGTTACACACACACACACAC
>PVKE010005758.1:0-57490 GCA_004027555.1 Craseonycteris thonglongyai
TGACAATATCTACCTTGGAGACTTGTGAAGATAAACAGCTTCCCTGTAATATCCTTGGCACAGTGCCTGCCCCATATAGATAATGCTCTTTTTTGTTCTTGCCATTGGTTGATACCATTTGATCCTATCGGCCATATGGAAGTTATTAATTGTTTGTTTTAGGCTTAAGTTTTTCTTTGTGACTCAATCTTAAAACAAGGTAATTGTAAAAGTCAGCCATTGATTTAGGAAACATGCCACATTCTGATATCTTCTTTTCACATCCCCATCACTCGGGTGTCTGGGTTTTCACTCTTAATAATCACACCCAGGAAGTAGAGGCATGTCAGAGAAGAGACTGGAACCTTCTCAGCAGGGGCCCACTATGTCACCATCCTAGAGGAACTGACGTCAGCATTCACTGTGGACCATCTCATACCAGATCCATTGCCTTGTTCTCCACTTACCTGCATGGGGGTGTGAGCCTTACAACTCAGGCTAATTCTCCTAACAGGCCAGTAATCTCCAAGAGCCTTTGACATTTGTGATAAAGAGAATTTGTTGTTGCCTTTCTGCTTCCTTCTGTAGAAGGGGACTCTAAAGCATATTAGGAAGAACAGTTGCAAATGACACATGGAATGGAAATCATTTGATTATTTTCCCATCGCTCCTGTGTGTACATCTTCATTCAGGGCACAGCATTACACAGAAAGGCTTAACTCGGATGGTGTCCTATTTAAATCTCTATCTCTTTGCTTCAAGTGGGGCTAATTAATGGCAACTATGAGAGTGGAGTCCTGTCATTCTCATCTTGATAAGCCTAAGGGTGCATGTCTTGTCATTTCTTTTTACTACTGTATTAGATGAAACCATTTCTCTACATACTGTCCGTCTATTATCAAATATTTATCTGGATTGTCTCAAGTACTCCAAACTCTAACAGTGGTTTATGATTATTTGAAATTTCTCTAAGGCTGCTGACAAATTGCAAAAAAGGTTTGACTTATCTGTCTTACAGGGGGCCACTGAACTGAAAGAATTAGCTGATGTCTTGTTTGAAGTGGAATATATATTATCACATATGTAGTCAATTCTTTCCAAGATAATTCCTACCTAGTTAATGTGGATTAAGTGTTTAAATTTGAATTTAAACCTTGAATTTCAGAATTAAAAAAACAAAACAAAACACATTACTTCTTGGTAAAGTAGCTATATTACCACATTAAATTAACCTGGCGACTTCTGCCTCTGCCTAAATTGCAGTGGCTTGTGACAAACCAGTGCTTCTTGGAAAACAGTAGAAAAGCCCATTGTAAACAAAGTCTGAAGGGTAGGTAATCTGAAGACGTGGAATAGCTGCCAAGCACAGGGGACGGTGGAGGGTGAGCCTGCATTTTACAAGCTGCTTCTCCCTTCATGGACCTTGGCAATTTGGGGCTTTGGATAAGAAGCTGAGAAATCAGGCAAAATAGCATGCATAGGAGGCTAAGCAGGCAGAAGCATTGCTGGCAGTCTCACAAGCCTAAAGATACAAACATTGGTTTGGGGCTGCCAAAGCAGCCAGGACTTGAGGGCCCACAATCTCAGAAAGAACATGAGTGCTGAATAATCAGCCCGATCGTGGGCATTTTCGCCCCTTGAGGCATTTGTCTAATTTTTAGGCTTGGGAGGGTGTGAGGCACTGAAAAAGCAAAGCAGACTTTTGATCATCTTATAGTGTGGAGAATAAAATAATTGGAGTTCAGCACCCAGGAAGGACAAGGAACACTGGTAAACAATGGCTTTCCCACTCTGTCCAACAGTGTGAGTGAAAGAGGCCAACAGAATCTTTCAAGACACCAGCATTGCAACGTTGAGTTAACATCATCCAGAATTGGGTAAAGGTGAGCTGTCGCATTTCAGGCTGCCAATCAGAGACTAGGATGAACTTTCTTGGGAGGAAGTTACCATCATCCAGTTTCTCTATAATTTTTCAGACATAGCATCAATTTAAAACCACTAGGCACATACAGAAATAGGAGTAGGAGAAAAGGCTGAAATGGTCCCCAGGATGACCCAACTATTGATGTTCCCAGAATTGGACTTCGGTCTGCAGGTAATTAGTAGCAGCTACCTGTAGATACGGCTGGGACTCTGAAGTTCCACCATGACCTTACTGGTCTCTTTGCCTTACTCCTGCCTCCCATTGAATTACATTACTGATGCTATAAACATTTGGGTTTGCTATGGCTGCTTTAGAGCAAGGAGAATGTCTGCATTTTTTCTTAGATATTTGGTCTTCCCACCTTGTCACCGTACAGATGTGCACACAAAAGGCATGGAAATGTTACCAGCGATCTGGCTTTCAGATGATTTTTATGTAATCATTTTTTTTTGAAGAAGTGGTTATTATAGTCTTATGTTTTTCTCTTTACTTAGGAGAATGAGGAGAGGGGGTTACAGGGTGAATCTCGATATAAACAAAAAATGCCTGTTTTTCTTTCTCCTTTTGCTTTCAAGTTTGCTAGCTGTGTGAAGTCACGTTTCTGTCTTTGTCTCTGAGTTCTTTGTTGAAAAGGAAAAAAGAATTTTGAGTAGCTACAGGGGAAAAAAAAAAAAAAAGGAAAGCAAGTTGAGACGGGTTTAAATAAAATTACACTTGGCCCTGTGAGCGGCTCCCTGGGAGTGTGTGACGTGCATTTTTTACACAGACTGCTCACATCTCTCTCAAATGATACAGGGCCGGGAATGAGAGAGGCCTTTGTAAGCCAGAGTCAGCTTGCTGTCTGTTTCAAGTGAAGACAGCCATCGCTTTTAGTTCCCTTTGATAGCCTCCCTGTAGCAGTGTGGTTTCTTTGAAGACCATGTTCCTCTTAAAGTGGCAGGCTAGCAGAATCCAAGAAGAGAATTTAGAAGTACAGTAAAGGATGCACACAGCTTACTCAAGGGCTTTGGAATCACAGTACTCCAGAGTGGTTTTCAAAGTGCGGTCCTCAGACGAGCATCACGTGTGGGCTTGTGAGAAGTGCACGTTCGTGCGCCACACCCAGACTGAGTGCCTCAGAACCTCTGGAGATGGGACCCGTGTTCTAACAAGCACTCCAAGAGGTAGTTAAGTGCATTAGTATTTGAGAACCACTGCTCTCGAGTAATGGCAACCCACACAGCGTCACCAGGTCGTGCCAAGATACCTGAGCCAATCTGTGGTGACGCTGTCAGGACCACATCAAGAAAACATTGCCCTGTTCACGTGCCCACTCTCTAGTCTTTCTAGGCCAGTAGAGTTAGGGTTTAGGGGCAGTCACTCCTTTGCCAGAAGAATCATGTGTTCTATTTCATCTATAGACCACTTCTCCATCCACCACTGTTCTTTTGATCCTGTGTAAAATGAGGAAGATGGACCAGGCACCTCAATTAAAGGATAAAACAGCCAGATATTGTGAGGAAATTGCATCTCTTTTGGAAAAAAAAGAGACTCATATCTCTTTAAGAGTGACTGGGAGGAAAAATAACCTAAATGACAGGCAAGAATGATGGTACTTGGAGAAAAGTCAACTTTCAGAAGGACAATGGGAAGGTAGGACTGGAAAGACAAACTTTTAAAGACATTTCTTTGTACATCATACCATTAATTTTTAAAAACAAATTGGTATTATGTGATTTTTATCTCAAATATTAACTCTCTTAAAAACATTTATTGTTTGAGAGAAGATGAGAGAGAGAGAGAGAGAGAGAGAGAGAGAGAGAGAAAGAGAAAGGGAGAGCCCAGAGCAATCTCTGTAGTTGTACATCATTAGTTGTGACATGGTTTCACTCCACACAGGTGGATGTGGGGCCGCATGGGGTGCAAATTGAACCGGGGTCTCCCGCATGGGAAGCGACAACCTTTGCTGCTACCTGGTGGTTTACCAGTTGCACCACAGTTCAGAAAATGGGTTTACACGGGCCAGAGCCAGGATTTGATCCCTGGACCTCGTGGTTACAAGGCTAGCACTCAATCTGCTGAGCTATCTCAGAATCTCCCCCGGCCCCCACCAATTGACATTTTATTAGTGGGTAATGAACTTGGTCAGACTTGGTGACAGCACAACCTGAACAGGATCTGGAGAACATAAAACGAGAGCTCATCAGCAATTCATCGAGTGCTAGTAAAGAATTTAGTGTTAGGTTCTTTCAGTGTACACTTGCCTTTTTTTCTTTTTTCTTTTCATTTTCCTGCTTTTCTACCTGCTCCATCAGGTAAATATAGTGATGTCATCTGGTTCTGCCTTACTGGGCTTTGAAAGAATTCTAAGAACAAAACAACAGACACAAAAGCGGCGAACTTGCAAATTTCCAAAAAAGGATGACTTTGTGTAACTGGTTATTACAACTGAGAAGTTCATGATACGTCCTTCTTGTTGGTTGCAATTTCCTATCGTATCAGAATCACACTCCATTGTAAGCACAATGTATTGCCTACATAATTTGCACTTCAGTTTATTCCCAGCAAGTTGAGCAACTTGGGGGAGATGCCGGCTGGTGTTTTTATGAGAGAGCTTGCTTTAGTGAAAGTATTCCGCAATGAGAAGTCCTGGAGATTTATTGCCCCATTGAATATTGTAAAAACAGTCAGCAAGTGAAGAGAAAAACTACTGTAGATCTGTATAAATTTTGTTTATTTATTTCGTTATATTTAGAAAGTCCTAGTCTGGAATGTGAATGGAGAGGCTTGGGAACCCCTTGGTTATTTGCAAAATTTTGGCTCACTAATGGATAACTCTCTTCACTCTGTTGCTCTGTAAAATGAGACTCAAGGGGCAGATCAAGCTGGGTCTTGCAGGGCAGTGACTAAGTGTGGCCTCTCGTGGGGCTACAGATGTGAAGCAGCGGTGGTGAGTAGCTTAGTGAGTGCTGGGTGAGGGGAAGGGATTCACAGCATGATGGAAAAGCAGTGGGAATGCTAACAAGGCTCCAGTGCACTAGATCAGTGTGTGAATCTCTTGTCCACAAAGTAATGGGAGAAGGGAGGTACTTTTAAACAAAGAAGTGAGTATGTTGTCTCTGGGACAGTGTTTTATTAATTTTTTTCAGAGATATCTCTTTGTGACACTCTTTCCATTTCAAAAGACAATTCCTGCCTGTCTGCTCTTCCAGGAGTATGAGAATTTAAAAGGAACGATTCTTGATAGCCAAGAATCAGGAGACACATCATGTCTACGGGGCGTTAGATGAACAGACCTGCGTTTGGTGCTTGAGTATTTAGTTTGCTGTGTAACCACAGGCAGATAGCGTAACCTCTCTGAATATTATTTACTTGATCTACAAAACGAGGATGAAAATTGTACCCAGTTTACAGGTTTGCTCATCGACTAAATGAGATGAGGCATGTTACCAGCGAGCAGCGTCTGGTATATAGTAAATGGAACACACGTTAGTGATGATGATGGAGTGTTGTGCTGGACATCGAGCCCAGATTCAGTAGCTTTCGGCTGAATAAATGATTAACAGAACTTTCCTAAGTTAAGTGGCTGACAGGAAGCCCTTCTAAGGGCATGTAGAATTTTATAACTTAATGGAGTGTTTATGCATGATTTGGATGTATTATACACTCACTTTCCTTTTATTGCAAATCTGCCCAGCTTCTCTCTCCCTAAATGACATCAGCATTCATATTAAGAAAAATCCTTGCCTGGCTCCAACAGTCTTTCCCACATGTCTACCTAAGAGTTATTGATGCCAGCTATTGATCAAGAGCAATAGTGATGGGTTTTTAAGGGAGACTGTCTTCTGAGTTTGTTTGCCACTTTGCAAATTCTCAAGAAAGCTGAACTGAACTTGAGGTTTTAATGGGCCTCATCTGTGAAGTTGGTGTAGAGACAGATGTCATGAAAAATAAAATCAAGTAGCAAAGTCCAGAAGAGGTGGTATACCTTAGATGTTCTAACTTTATTTCTACTTGAAGAAATTTATTTTTTTACTTTTTCCATAGTTTGTGCAGTTTTATTCATAGCATAGCATTCTGTGACGTAGATGAGTAGTTAAAAGATTCTAAGACCAAAAATGCTTCTTTTAGACACCGAAACAACATCTTCTGACAATGACTGACTTTAAAAAATTCACATTCTCTACAAAAATGAATAAAATTTGAATGGAGTTCATTTCAATATAAATTACTTTAAAAATGAAAATATACATCTTTTGGCTTGCCTTTCTGAAGCCGAATGAAATACATTGATTAGAATGATCTGTTTGTTCTCCTCTGTGTTCCCAGCACCTAGCAGAGTGCCTGGCACAGATAGTAGGCACAAAACATATGTGTGTCGATTAAATTGTTGACCAGAAGTAATGCAATCTGGCTTTTATCTCCATTTAGAAAAGGAATGAAAAGTGGGTCTTGGCTTTTATGTGCTCGGTATTAGGTTTCTTGCCTCCTTCCCTATGTGGATGAAATGTTTACTTTGATATTTCAGGAGGCATGCAACCCATTCTTCATAATCCAAGGTAGTAGTTAAAAAAAAATCATGTATTTTTTTATATTTTTTTATTCCACCATGACATTTATAAATTCCCAATACTGCATCAACTTCTGGATCACGTCAGGGGATTGTGAAAAACTGCCTTGCCACCATGTCTACATTTTTCCTTCAAAAGTCAATTCCAATAACAGTCATGTGCAAATGTGACTTCCTGATGGCTATATTTGCATACTTTATCCATTCAGAATGTCTTTAAAGGACTAGACATGTATGGTTTGCAGGTACTTCTCACAGGGCTTTGGCCCATGACCGGAATGAACTGGACAGTCTCTGTGTCAGCACAAATCACAGAGGAGAACACACTTGTGCATGGCTTGCCCCTGGTACACGCAGTCATGTCTGCCGCTGACGGGTGGGCACGGGTGAGCCCTCTGATGCATCACTGCTCCCCTTCATGCCATTGGTTCTGTCCAGTGAGCGCAGCTTTATCACACACCGTATACAGTACCTTTTTCACTGCAGAGGCTAGAAAGCAAGTGACACAATTTGAACCCCAGATTTATTGGTTTGGAGGCAATGTAAAATAAACTGACAAAGAAAACCTCTAATGTGGGCTACAAATGAGAAAAACATTGTTACAAATGACACCTCTTTCCTTTGGCTTAACTATGAATGTTGTGGTTAGTAAAATGTTATTTCAAAAATAACACGGCCACGTGTGAAAACTATGGGTGGGAGTGGGTGAGGGATTTAAGAAAGAATTTTTATTTAATGGGGTTGAGCCATCTACTGCAAAATATTTCAAAATAATTAACAGGCAACATGCAGGAGTAAATTGAATAGAAATTATTCTTTCTCATATCTCCTTGGGATGAAGCAAGCATTTATCTAGAGCAAGACTAGTGTAAGTCTAGGCATTAAATAAAATGGTTTGAAAAGACAGTTGGAATTTATTACTAAAACCTGACATGGAGACAAGTTAATGTACATCAGGCAGTATTTTTAGTGGCAGAGAAATGTGACAACATTACTCCAGAGGTTTTTGGGGAGGACAAGGGTGGCATGACTATTTTCACCCTGGGATCACATGGATGTACACCTTGAAATTATCCCATATACACCCCCTCCCCCAGTTTCCATGCCAGAGGATGGAGGAGAAAGGGAAAAAATAAGATGGAAAGAGAAAGAAATAGTCATGTGACCTTTGATTCCTACTGAATATATAACTTGCCTGTTCTTTCAAAGTGACTATAAGCCTATAGATTTTCTTTGAGATATTCCTGTCAGTAGAGTTGTGGAAGAGAAAATATTTATTCTCCAGATGCTGAGAGGTGGGCAGTGGGGTGCCCCTTTGAAAGGTTCCCCATAGAGAAATGCAAATGTTGAGAGAAATAGAGGATGCAGAAGACGTGGCCAGTACCCACCAGCTGATATTTGAGCAACTGATTGACAATTGTTCAAACAGGTGTTTTGTTTTGATCTCTCTTGACCTGAGCTTACAAGTAAGAAACAAGCATGAAACATGTATTTTAAAAAGAAATCACCAAATATAAATGAGCATATTATGATTTGATGTTGATTAGAAGGGACATTGTGTAGTGTGGCAACAAGTTAATTTTATTCCTATTTTATTAATAATACATGTTCTCCCCCCAGTAGAACTAGGTGAGTTATGGGTCAGAAGCATGTATTCATCAAAGACACTTCAGTAGGATCCCATGACCCTTAAGAGCTGTTTATCTGTGAACATTAAACATTACCTTTATTTGTAAAGTGGCTTGCACTCTAGTTGTCTCTTGCTTAGGAAGTATTGATAAGCCATTCTCAAAGGCTTTTAGAAGAGTCTGTGTTAAGATAAAAATGACAGAGAGAGATATGTTTGACCACTGTTTTACTTTGTACTCTTTTATCTTCATTCTATCAACATATTGTAGATAATTCATATCAGTTATCTATGTATTACCCTATCAACTTGATACAAATAATCCCTATATTATTATATATAATCCATATATATTATAGATAATAAGTTTGGATGCACATTTATACACAGTCCCTCCGACTCGTTCCTTTTCTTTGATAATAACAATAGATATCCAGATTTTCCTGTTATTCAGACTAAGTTCAACACTCAATTTATTGGGTGCCAACAGTATGCCAAGAACTCTGAGGATTAAAAACGGGGCCCCTGCCTTGCAGGAGCCTTGGGGCGATGGGGTAAACAGGGGTATAAATACAGTGTTTTGCTCTTTCCCAGCACAAGTGGGTGAGGGGCCGTGGGTTCACAAATGGAGCTGCAGTTATTTTTGCCTCAGGGTGGTCACGAGAAGGTCCTTAGGGAAGACTGTGCCCGACTCAGTGTCAGCAAGTGCTCTCTGCTTGGGCGAGGGCACAGGTGTTTCAGGCAGCGGGGGAGATGTAGGCAAAGGCGTGGGGTGGGCGTGGGGTGCTCAGGAAGCATGCAGGGCAGCTCAGCCACCTAGCAGGCGAGGCCTCACAGAGGACAATTTTACCTTATTAAGCCTCTGTCCCTCACTAATAAAATAATCAATAGTTTAAAACCCGGGGCCAACCTTGTGGCGTCCCTGGGCCACATTGGAAGAATAGTCTTGGGCCACACATAAAATACACTCAAACTAACGACAGCTCATGAGCTAAAAATATAATTGCAAAGAAATCTCAGAAAGTTTTAAGAAAGTTTGCCCAGTTGTGCGGGGCTGCATGCAACGCTGTCCTGGGCCACATGTGGGCTACGGGTTTGACAAGCTTGGTTTAAAATAATTACCATATATACTGAAAGCATACGTGTTCATTCATCTTCAAGAAAGTGCATCCAGGATGTGGTAAAATGTGTTGGAGGGAGCGGCTGGCAAAGGCGGGGGCAGTGCAGCAGGCAGCTAGCAGCAGTCTGGGGTGCCAGGCTGAGGAGTTCAGAACTGGGGAGAGGTGCAGGGAGGGGTTGGCAGAGGATTTGAAGTTTCCCCTCCTGTAATAGGCTACCTGTTAACCAGTTTGTCAGGAAAACTTAAATACTAAGTTATCAGGCCAGCGTCTTGCAAGGGAAAGATGAAGGAAGAATGGTCACTTATTCTGAATAATGAGGTTAAATAAGAAAGGAAAAGGACACAGTACTGAGGAAAGCGAAGATGGCGAAAAGAGAGCCGTCTTCCTCTGGAATAATTGAGGATGATCGCCACCCTGACACCCACTGCCCTTGAGAGTATTGGCTTAATCTTCAAGGATGAAAACTTCTGGAAGTGGGAGAGGTTTTAATGACTAGGGTCCATTAAAACCGTGTAGGGATGTAGCCCTACGATGTTCAGTAACGGCTTGGAGTCATCAGAGTCAGTGCCTATTATCTAAACTGGATGGAAATTAAGTGCAGGAAGGGAAACATAGAAAGTATCAGATGAGATTTACAAAACTGTGAAAAGTCAAGTACACTGATTGGCGGGATAGTGACGTAAAAGAATAAAATGCAGTCTTTTTAGTTAATGCGATTTGTAAAAATAACAGTGCAAGAAGGCAGCTTAACGGAGGGTGGATAACCAAAATCTGGGCCCAGAAGCCACCAGAAACCAGAGTAAAATGAGGTCCACTTGGTCAGAGTCAGATTTACGCTGAAGTAAAATCTACCCAGTAAGTACTGTATATATTTAGAATTGGTGAGGTGGAAATCAGAAGAAGGTTTCTAAATTAAACTTCTTACTCTTTCTTTCTGAGGCAAAAAGAAAACCAAACATTTGTTTAGAAAACGGCTTCTATATTTCAGCTTTGGTGCCAAGTGCTAACAAGTGGCAGTTATCTACAGGGAAAAAAAAAGCCCTCACTTTCAGACACCCCAGTAAATTGGTCATTCACCGTATTCTGTGGACCTGCTGAGGTCTTCTTGTTATAATGCAAGTCGGGTGGGGGGCGGGGCGGACCATGGCTCTGCTTTGCCCGCCTTATGCTGGTGGCCAGGATGGAGGCTTCAGGGTCACCCGGAACATGTTCTTCTCATGGTAGTCAGAAGCCCCCGGAGGGACAAAGTAGAAATTTCTTAAGTTGGATGCATTGAATGATGATGTATTTATTGTCTTCCGTTCCCATTCCTTGCAAGTCATAGGATCAAGTTCAACCTCAAAGGCACAGAGAGGCATGCTTCCCATGGATGTCTGGGAAAGGAAGGGCATGCTTGCCGAACAGGAGCCCGCTTTACCTTCCCACCTAGCCTCTTGGTGCCTGCACTTTCACCCCTGCACAATGGGTATAGTGGTTATTACCTTGGAGAGTTGTGGTGGCAATCATGTGTACGAAATTTCAAGTGTTCTCAACAAGTAGTGACTTTCGTGTCTTCTCATCTCTACCTTCTCACTCGCATCCTCAGAACTACTGGTTTGTAAATATCTCCTGCCCTCCCCACTACCCTGAAGACCATTATCAGAGTATCATCCATCACACCATGATACACATCACTAAGGTGCAGCTAGGTTAGAACTGCCGACTGCACACGCTCTGACAGGGGCAAAGCCATCTAGAACCCTCACTTCTCGTCGCCCCATCCCCTAGAGGATTGGAAGCCGTTGCACCTGTTTGTGAAATTTATCCGAATTCCCTACCTCTTTCCTGCTTGTGTTTCTTTGAATGTTGTCTGCACATTCAGCTCTTTCTCCTTTCTGAGATGCTGTTCCTACTCATTTTTATAAGCTCTTACCTACTCAGATATTGACCAGACACATCTACTTTTAGACCTTTTATTTATTTATTTTTTCTGATTCTCTGACAATGATGGGTGGAAGGATTGTTTCTTGAAACCTTTTAGAAGAATGTATGTAGTTATAAAAATTTTGACTGATGCCTTCTGGTTTGTTTGTCGTAAATTAGAGCCAGAATTTTTCTGAATGTCAGGTCTCCAGTGTTTGACAGAAAACAAAAGTGTGTCGCTGTTCCTTACTCCAAGCAAAGTCCTGGTATTACCAGTACCATCACGAGATCTCAGTGTTGTCATCTCTTCAGCATCACTGTCTGAGGATTCTCTATTGTGTACACATATTTTCAACTGCGGAAGGAAAAGTTAGACTTTCAACTATTTACACCTTTGGGGCAAGTGGGCTGAGAGTTGTCAAGCATATCCAATTACTTTATTCTTTCCCTTTTTCACAAAAGAATTCCTTGATATTGGGTATTTTCTTCGGGTTGCGTGTGATAAGATGAATGACATCAGGATCTGCTTTCCTTCTCTCATGGGAGAATTGTCACTCTTGAGAAGAATGCCTGAATTCAGTAATGGCATGTATGTCCCAAGAGAAATTGCTCATTAAGAGTAACCTTGGCTCAGAGGGGCCTCTTAGCTTCACATTGATTTTAGCTGAGAGGAAGCCTGCCCATTACATTCATCCATTTCACTTTCTTGTCTGTCCTTCTCCTCTTATACTTCAACATTTCCAGTTTAACCACTTCTCAATTTCTTCTTCAGTGTTTATCAGTCTTAAGTAGTCAGTATTCAGGGAGCCAAGGGTAAACAAACAATATTGTTAACATTCTCCAAGAGTTTACCCTCTGAATAGAGACTTAAGGCATGTTCTGATGAAGTTATCATGCAAGACATTGGTTAAGGTCACCCTGATGGTTTAATAAGAGGATGTAGAAGATGGAATTGTGGGTTTTGTTAAGCTTTCAAGCCTGATTGACAGGGAAACTGGACCTGCTGCCAATATTCCAGGTAATAATTAGAACAGGCACTATTTATTGGAATTGTTTTCCCTGTAATCCTCATGATAAAGCTGTGAGGTAAATGTTATCTCCCCCAATAATCAGATATGGAACTTAGGCCCAGAGATGTTAAAAACCATTATGAGGACATTGCAGTTGACAGAGCTGAGATTTGAAACCTATATGTGTTGGACTTGGAGAGCCCATTTGAGGTGATGTTAATTCCATTCTGTTTGTAAGACCTACTTGTAAGTGCAGTATTAGAGATTTTAAAATAGGTCTTTGGTAAACTTGGGAAGAGGCCAGGCCAGTAGTAATATGGGTCTAGATATCATTGGGAATAGAAAAGAAGGCTTGAATGTGAACTGTATTGTTAAAAGCTAATGGGATTCGGTCTGCTGTTGGTTCTAATGATGGAAAGGGGAAAGGGCAAGTCTCCTAGTGATGCTCATAAACTAAATTGTTGGAAAAATGGGGATTTCACGAGCAGGGCTGGCCCAATTAGGAGGAGGAGATACTTTGAGCAAATAACGATGTAGAATTTGGACCCATCAAAGAACAAGTTTGGTGCCAACGTGGAGTTGAACACTGGGCAATAGGAAAAAATAGGACATGGATTTAAGAGGGAAGAATAGTCTAGAGATCTATATATAGCTACATGTAGATGCTTATTAGAATTATTTGTCTAGACTTAATCACTCAGGAGAGTGTTGAAGCAGAGAAAACCACCATGCATTTATTTAGGCATTAGGTGAAAACAGAGGAGAAAACAGTGGAGGCTGGGGGAAGTAGAACAAGTTATGTGTCAGGTTTCTATTGCTGTGTAACAAATTACTACCAATATAGCAGTTCAGATGATCCCATATTTATTATCTCAGTTTTCATGGCCCAGAATCTGTCATATATTACCTGTGTTCTCTGCTCAGGGTTTCTTGAGGCTGCAATTAGGGTGTCATCTGTCTGTTCTTATCTGGAGACTTGCCTAGGGAAAGAACCCCTTCCAAAATCCCTCCTGTTGGCAGAAGTTACATCCTTGTGGTTGTAGGACTGAGGTCCCCTTTATCTCTTTTAGCTGTTAGCCAATGAACACTCTTAGCCCCAAGAAGGTCATTCCAGGTGGCCTCCTTCTGAAGTCTTTTCACATCCCAGGAGCTTACTTTTTCATGCACCACAACAGAATTTCTTTTAAGCTTTTAATTTCTTCCATTTGTAAGGGTCCAGTCTTTCTTAAGGGCTTATCTGATTAGGTCAGACCCATCCAAGTTAACAACTTCATTGATTAACTCAAAGTCAACTGCCTTGGGGGTCTTAATTCCTTCTGCAAAATTTCTCTTTGTCACATGACATAACCTGATCACAGACATGCACTCCATCATGTCAGAGTCCTGCCATATGTAGGAAGAGGGATTTAGATGGGTTATGTACACCAGAGCTGGGAATCTTGGGGACCACCTCACACGTGGTAAAGAGCAGACTCCAGCAAAGCAATTCCTTTTTGGACCCATTACTGAGTAGCAAGAGACATAAGTGTGAGGAAGAAAGTTCCTTGCTCCTAGAAGTCAAAATTTTGATAACAGTGTAGAGCCTAGAAAGGAGGAAAGTGTGATGCGAGAATGGGAATAATTTTTAATGTTCTAAAAAATGACTGATTAAAAAGGGATGTTGGCTTTAGGTTGTAGGCTGTAGTGTTCTGGGCAGGTGGTAGGGGCTAGGGCCAGCTTTTGAGTGGCAGGAGAATAAATGATCATGAACAAGTAATAGGTACACATGTACATGCATTTAAAAAATGTATCAAAGAAGGCAAAGGAGAGGCGATTTTTACAGAGGGTTAACAATGTAGAGGACCATTTGTCAGATTTAATTTTTCAAATGGTTGGGACCTTAGAATGTTGATAGTAGTAGGGAAAGAATCAGTGGAAATGGGGAATTAATGTGTTATTTTCTTTGCCCATTTAAATTCTACCAGCACTGTAAGAATCTTCAGCGTGACAGTTCTTTTCTTTCTCATTATAGTATTTCACTTTTTTTAAAATTGTTTTTGACAGAGATAGAGAGATAGAGAGATACAGAGACAGAGAGAGAACTGAACTGGGGGCACTCCCCAGTTCAGCATATGGGTCCACACGGGCCGGGGCCGGGATTCGATCCTCGGTCCCCAGCGCTGCAAAGTGAGCGCTCAACCCATTGAGCCATCCCGGCTTCCCCTTTTCTTTCTTTTTTTTTTTTTTTTAATAGTTCTGTTGTACTTGTGTCAGGCCTCCTTTGAAGCTCTTTGCAAATATTTTTAGCTCATTAAAATTTACAGCCATTAAGGAAGCTAGGTCCTATTTTATTCCATTATTTTAGGAAACTGAGGCACTGAAAGACTATGAACAGGTTCAAGGTCAATGAGCTTGGAAATAGTAGAGAGATTTAAACCTCAGAAGCTTGGCTCTGGAGCCCACGCGGTTGACGACTGCACTGTCACCCGTGTGTTTTCTGCGTGGTTCTTGAATAAACGCTTTGTGACACCTTTTGCATTGTTAAAGCTGTATGGGAAAACTTTCCTCATAGTACATAGTAGTTCCCCAGCAGGATCGTCAGCACCTCAAGGTATAGCACGTGGCTCCACGCTGCCATGCCTTCTCCATGGTATCTTCAAGGCAATAGATGCCAACAACTATGAGGGCTGCCCGGAAAGTATCTAGCCAAGTAATATGAGAAATGGAGGCCATGTATGGCTGGATTTTTTTTTTTCCCCAGACAGCCCTCGTATGTATGAATTTAAGTGTGGATCCTATCATTTACTTCTTCATTTTCTTTCATCTCTATTGATTATAAAATTAATTGGGTGGTGTATAATTGGAATTTAACTGCTTAGCCTGTAACTCTAATTTTATGACCATTGTGATATATCTGTGACCTCTTTGAGGAATTTCTTGTGTTATAAAATCGATTTCACCTAATTAAAAAAGAGAACTATTTCAGTAAGGGGCAAGAGATGATTGCCTGTTGGCTTCTTGGATTGTGTGTTGGTCTTTGAATGACGGAGGCATAGAGTAGGAGGGGACCCTGTGGTTGAATTGTCACTGAACATACTGAACATTGGAGAGAAGGGTTGTTTATCTTTGACAGAGGTCTTGACATTATTTTCCCTGCTTTCTGGTATTTTCTTTTCACTTTGTAAGGTATGAAACCAAATAGTTGCTTTTCTATTAGTGCCAGCTGATATTCATAATTGAGCTTAATGACAATGCCCATCTTCATACCTCAGCCCCGCGTTCACCACTATTGCAGAATAACATTTTCCATCTCCTCATGTGTATGGGGCTTCACGTAGCTGGATTTGGCTCCAGTACAGATGTATACGATCATTCTGCCCTTTTCTGTGTGTTTACACTACACAGGCAGGCAAGTTCAGCTGAGGCTGGTCTTTCTCACCCACCTGCATCTGAGAAATCCCCTAATTTGCCCCTGGCCAATTACAAAATTATTTGCAAGGATGTTAGGAGTTAGTAGATAGGCTTAAAAGTACTTTTTGATTTATTTATGAGTGCAAAAGGTGATGACCGAGGAAATCTTCAGAGCCCACGGATCAGTTATTTTTGGTCTGATCATCTAGATGCACTTAACATAAAGAAAACGAACGTCATTGCTAGAATGCCACACACTGGGGAGTGGATTTTACATTATTTTCCCCCCTGTCAGAATGCTGCATAAAAAGTTACTCCTCTGTGTCCTACTTCAAAGCACTTGTACGTACATGTATTTATTCCCTGCTGACTCTGTAGCTACATCTGATGAACAACAAAGAAAAAAGTACCAATTTTATTTTTCCTCTGTATTTTGTGTGTTTAGGCATATCAGCGTGCACCAATGCACAAGTGTGAGTGAGTGTGTAAGTGTGAGTGCAGCAAAGAGCAAGAGATTGGAAACAAAAACTTTACTTACGATGTGGAAGTTTGAAGATGACCAAATAGAACAATATAGTGATCCATATATAATTTCATCTTTGCTGAGGCTTCCAAAATACTTTTTGTTTACCTCTACTCTCTGTAAAACAGTATTTATCTCCCTGCATCAAAAGCCTTGAGAGTTCTTTCTTTTTTTTTTTTAATTGTTTTTGACAGAGAGAGAGAGACAAAGAGAAGGGGGAGGGCCTAGAGCAGTCTCCATAGTTGTAGTCATTAGTTTTCTATATAGTTTTCATTCCATCGGTTGGTGTGGGGCTGCACAGGGCAGGAACCCCGTTAGGGGCCTCACTCATGGGAGGCATGCCCCCTCAAGCTGGGGGCCTCCTACTTGGGAAACATGCTCCAGGGAACCAAACTGGGGGCACCCCAGTTCAGCAAATAGGTCCGCACTGGCCGGGGCCAGGATACCATCCTCGGACCCCAGGGCTGCACGATGGATGCGTAACGTGCTGAGCCAGCTTGAATCCCCAGCTTTGAGGTTTCTGCAAGTTCATTTTTCTAATAATATCAGGACATACTTTTCATTATCCAGCCAGTCTTTTCCCCAGCATGTGCTGTATTCTGAGGCATACCTTATTTCATTGTGTTGGCTGTATTGCACTTGACAATGTTGCAGTTTTTTTACAAACTGAAGACAAAAGCATCCACCACCAAGAATACAGCTCACTTTATTTTGTTACTCACTTTGTCACCATAGTCTAGGACCTACCCAGCAATGTCTCTGAGGGCTGCCTGTACAAAGAGCACTGACCCGCCATTCAAATCTTGACTTCCAACAGCATGACTTTGGGCAAGTGCCTTAACCTCTCTGAGCCTCAATGTTCTCATTGATAAAATGGTGATAAAAAGCAATAATTACCCTCGTAGGATTATTACAGAAATAAAGAAGCTCATGTGTTCACAGTGTTTAGAAGAGAGGCCTGCCACACAAATGGTTCCATACGAGTGTTTGCTCTTATTGCTAGTTATTAGAAGACAATTATAATCTAGACAGAGTAAAAGCAGGGAAGGGTATAACGTGAATTGTTACCTTGTCAGCTTATTTCAGTAGCTCTTTCACTTTTTGGAGAGAATGTGGAGAAAAGAACTTGGGAAGTGATTTTATGAGGATATTTGGAAAATTACATTAAAAAGGGAAATAGAGACTCACTGATAAGTTAACCCTGTGCTTTTACTTTTTCCACCCTGCCCGTGAAAAAAAACAAAACAAAAACAAAAGAACATTGGTATGGAATTTCAGGTATGCTTATGGTCAAGTACATTACTTAGGTGCACCATGGCTGGACGAAGAAGGTAGGGGTAACCAGCTCTAATAAGCTTTGGTTACTCTTTGCCCTGAAAACTGTGTTGCACCTTAAATTAAAGCAGATAAGAAAGCAGGAGGCTTGCATCTTAAACTTTAAGAATTATTCAGTGGAAACAGTCCCAAATACCTGCATTAGGCTATTCTGGTAACACATGTCTATAAAGTCCTTACTATCTTATAAGTCAGAGAAAAGCACACATTTTCGGATTTTCTTTGGGTGATCCTACAGGCATGCTTTCTGGACAGTCCGATGAGAGTGAGTTGGTGCTCTTTGTCACGCTCTGTTTGGTTGGATGTATCGGCTGTGATGTTTTATGTCATTGGCAGGAAAACCCAATTCAGAATGTGTAAGAGTAAAGGAATGTACTGGCTGGGACCGTTGGAAGATCTGAACCTAGTATGAGCTTCAGGATGGGTTGATTTGATGAAGTTACCATGAGTGTGGGTTCCCTTTGTCCCTCTACGCTGCCACCTGCAGTGCTTGCTTCATGTCATGCTGGTCCTTTCCGTAGTCATGAGATGCCTCAGACAGGTCACTGAGGATGCATGTCCCCGGTGTAGTCTGGGGAACGAGCACTTTTGTGAACATGCTTTCTTCCATCCCTAATTTTCTCCTTTATAGAAAACTTAAGGCATTATAATGACTTCCAAGTTATGATATTACCTCAGGAGCTTAGGCACACTATTTTAATGGTGGATTTTATTTCAGGAGACTAAAGAGGGCGTTACAGAGTATTTGTGTTAAAAAATGGGCTGAGTCTGTTGATATACAGACTTGAAAGGAGGCTGATAAGATGTACCGTTTTAAATGGGACAAAAAACAACGATATTGTCCTGTTTCAGAAGGTACTTAAGGCCAGCCGAGGCCCACGGGGCTAAATTCAAGGTGTCAGTAGGCTGACCATACGTAGCATTTGAAATGGGACAGGACCATTGTTTTCTGACCCGTTTAAAAGCATACGTCTGGTCCGCCTACTTGAAAGCCATGGTGGAGAATTTGGAGTGCATCCTCAGGACAATGGAAAATCACGGACAAGTTTCAATATGTGGAGTTACATCCTGGAATTTTCATTATAAAACGCTGGCTTAGGCTGCCGGGTGGGGAAGAGATTAGAGAAGGAGCTTGATGTGTCCTGGAGACTTGTCTTTTTCTCCATTCTGAAATCAAAGCATTTCTTACGTCTAACGCCTCCCCAGGGGAAGACATGCCGGTGTCAATCTCGGTTACTGCACCTGTCTTTTAAGTTGCCCTTGAGTTTATGGAAATCACAATTGATTGTCCTTCAACAATAGCAACAACAACAACAAATAGAATCTGGTAAAGAACGAATATTGACTCTTGTAGACATTTAAAATGGGGTAAGTGATGAGAAATGCCCTGGAAGGAAGCAGCTTCAAAGGATGAGCCCTGTTCTGGGCCGTGCAGACATTTGATCTGAGCAGCGCTTGATCCCGGGCATTGCGGTGCTGGCTGTGAAAGGATTCTTTTGCAAAACCGCCCACAGTTCACGAGTCAGCTCCTCATTCTTTTCTCATGTGTCAGACTTCCGCATGTACATCTCGGGAATATTTCCGTATCCCCAGGGATTGGACTTTGGAACCTGTGCTAACAAATGAGAAGTGCTTGACCATTGGGGCAGGGACGTCAAAGGGAAATTATACCACATGTAAGCATGAACGACCACGCTGAGATTTTGATGGGCAAAAATGACAGTTGACCAGAAACTTTAAAATGCAGAGGCTTTTAAGATGTTGCTGGGGAGGAAAAAAATCACTTTCCTTCTGCCCATCGATGTTTTTCCAGCTGGTCTCATAAACAAATTGACCTGAGAGAGACTCATAGAATAACCACATTTATTAATGTACCCTCATGCCGCCTAAGAACTCTCCAGAGAGTCCTGTTAGCTCACCCTTTAATAGGGATCGCTAATCTCTTATCCATCCGTCTCACTACATTGCTCCAGTCTGGGTCCACCTTGCCCGGGAGAGTCTGTGACCAGCCCTGAGCTAGTCTCTTTGCTTCCCCTGGGAATAAATATTGTGCTTTTCCAATTCTCATGGGGGTGGGGGGTGAGGGGTGGATAATTTAACAGAATGTCCTCCATTTTTAGTTATTTGACCTTAAAGTGTTCTTACATATTTGATGCTAGTTCCCAAACAAGCAATACCTTAATAAAAATGATATTAATGTGGAAAAAATTAAAGAAAGTTAAGCTCAAAAACTTATTTTTTCTGGATTATGCCTAGTATTTTAGTATAATAACACTTCAATAATAATATATAGCATAATGTCTGTATAATAATGAATAGAATATCTACTATAAAAATAAATAAAATAATGCTTCATTGTATAATTACATACACCTGTATCATGATTTTCTCCACAGAGAAAATGTTTCTAGTTCATAGGGTATAATGGAATATGTCACTGTTTAATATTGTTTGGCAAAAATAAAATTTCTAAGTCTCACCATCTGAAATAATCTGAAAACTTCACCGCTGTTGGAATTGAACCCACTTATGCTAAAATGTTCATTGATTGAACTACACTTCATTCAGTCAATACATGAGTGCGTCTGTGAGCTGGAAGTTGGCTTTCCCGGGGTGGGTTTCAGAATCCTGAGTGGGGATGAGGTGAGATACAGTAAATCAGGGAGACCAGACCAGACCTGGCAGCTGAACAGTTGAAGTGGAGCAAAACAGAACGTGGAGTTAGAGCAGCTAAAGTCAAAAGCCATAAAGTAGAGATAGAGAGATGGAGGCAGTAGAAACAAATGGGTCCCAAACCACCGAGCAATATTTCCAAAATGCCAATAAAGGAAAGGAGTTTTTCTAGCCACCTTATCAAAACTTTATCTTTGGTGAAAGCTGTACTCTCCCTTCGCAAAAAACAAAAGGTCTGGGAAGGGAAGAAATCTTGTTTGTTTGTTTGTTTTTTATGGAGGTAATTGTAATGACAGGAGAGCAGAAGGTAGAGAAGAGAAAGGTAGAGCTTCCAAAGCAAGAGGGACAAGGAGATGTGATGCTACTAAAACATGGGGTGGCAGAATTAACCCTGATGTGCAAAATCAGGGCATTCAGTATAAGGCAAGCAGGAAGCCAACATGTATTGAGGCATGTGTTTCATCATACAGCCTTTCAGCATATGTGTTTGACGATAAGCAAATCCAAAAGTAACCAGTAAGCCAGGTTAAAAAAATGTTCATAACACACATGAAAGACCAAGGGTTAAACCAGTTAAATGCCAAGATCTCTGTATCAAAATGTTCTTTAAAAAGTCAACCAGATAAAGAGGGCAATGGATGTGATTGGGAAATTTACAGAAGGGAAAAATCCAAATGGCTAATAAAAAAGAATTAATCTCAGATAATTGCTAAGTAAAAACACAAGATTTTGACTCATGATTTTGGCAACACTTAAAATAATTAACATTCCATACTAGTTAGAATGCATAGAAATACTGGGGACAATATGCCCATATCATTTTAAATTAAAAATACACCTTGCCTTTGACACAGTAGTTTCACCTTTATGACTATTACACACTCACACAAACATACACAAACACACATGCATACGTGTAGATATGTATCCACACACAAGCTTATTCATTGCAGCATTGTCCATCGTGGCAGAAATTTGAAACAAAATGAATTTTGGTTATTAGTATGAATTGAATGGACTATGGCGTATCTCTACATCGCTACTATGGTTTTTAAAACCAGTAGTAGGGTAATGGATGGTTTTGATTATCTTCTGTTATTTGCTTTGCTTTTTGTCTTTGCTTACTAACATGGGCGTGAGACCTCTGATTGCAGAAAGTCAAATTTATTTGAAAACAAGGGACAGAATGCAGATGACAGCGTCCCCATTTTAACCGTAAGGACACTGAACATCACCGATAACGGTGCTTTTACTAGGATCGCAGGCAGTACATAGTGGAGATGTGATTAGAGTGTGAGGTTTCACCAAAATGCCAGAAACGTATAGACCAATATGAAAAGACAACTAAAAGTAAGAAAGTAGAGAAGGGACTCTTAGCACAGAGGGTCCTGGAGGAGAGGATGCACCACACACGTCCTCATGGGCTTGTCCGCCACCAGGGCAACTCGGCCCTCCACCCCCACCCCCACCCCCAGACCACTGCTGCGAACTGACTTCACTAGAAACAAGCTGGTGTTTGATCACATTGATCTGTAGCAGAGTGAAAAGCTTTCAGGAAGGTACAAATCAATCCGTGATTTTACTTGGGACTGGAAGTGGTTGGGGTCATGGAACGAGGAGGGAGGGGCACAGGCATTGTGCTGACTCTTGGCCACATTTTACATTTGGCAAATTGTCTAGAAAAGGTTGTGACTGAGGAAATTTCACAATATGGCTAAGAGAAGGTGAAGACGATACTAGCGGAAGATGGCAGGAGGTGAATGTTCAAGGTCACTTGCTAAACCCAGTGCTATATAGGTATTAAATCCTTTAACCCTCATGATAACTTTGTGAGGTAGGCGGTATTAACTCCGTTGTGTCAATGAGGATACGACAGAGAAAATGTATGAACTCGTCAGTGACAACCTGGCTTTAGTAAGTGGTGGTTGTGAGGCTTGAGATTCAGTTGCTTGACTCTAGAGCACATGATCTGATGGTGGGTAAGAAGAAGCCGTGCAGATCCATTTCTAGCTGTGAAAACTGTGCAGGCCATTTGGGAAACATGCTTTCCCTGGGGCTGAAGGAGACAGAACCAATTTGCTCATATGACCTTGTGGACGTGTATGTTTTCAGACCCTTTCTTGTGTACATAGAAATCTAAACATTCACCGATGTGGACTTTACCTATTTTTCTTTCAAGATTTGACCACCATTTGCTGTACGTTCAGCAGCTTCTTTGTTCCTACTTGGTATACCATCGAGGTATTTCTGTGTTAGTATACACATTGAAGATCTTCAGTGTTTTTAACTGCTACGCATTTTCCATCATGTGCAATTGTTGGTGCAGTTGTTTCTTATTGATAATTTTGCTAGATTAAGTAAATAGGAATGAAGAAGGAATTAATTTCTGCCTCCAACTCTACTCCTTTGCCAAAAAAAGGAGGGGGGTTCATTAGCTCACTTTTAATTAACTAGCTCTAAAAAGAGTTCAAATTTATTTTCATTCAATACCATTTAAGAAAAGCAAGAAATATGTGCTGATAACTGTGAGATATGTGTGTGCATGTATTTAATACACATTAATATAATTTTATACCTTATTTATACATATGACATATATGTATATAATTTTATAATCTAAAATATTAGTATTTTAATATACTTTTAACTAAATGAACAAAAAAGCCTTTCTCTTGAAGTTGTTCTTGATTTCTGATTTTGCAGTTTTGTTTTATTTAAAGTGAGATAGTGGAGGGTTTGGGTGCATTCTAACCTAAATGCTGGTTAGTCTTTTAGCTGAGATCACAAAATGTAATGATTAATTTAATACACACAGGTTAGTAGGCTTTTATAATAGAAATTGCAACAAGAGGCCCATTTGTGCCCCATAAAATACAAACCGTGCCTGCTTTATTTATTGAACAGAGCACATCTTATGCACTCCTTGTCCTTCGTAGGAAAGATGCTGGTGTATTTGAAACGGAGTTGCTCACATGGGAGTTCATAAAATGCTCCGTAGATTTTTGCGATGTTTGGCTGAGACCTTGTGGAAGGAGACAAACGTGTAACCGAAGTCAACTTCACAGACCTCTGGGATCCATTACAGCCTGAGATGCTCTTAACATATAATTATCTGGGACTGTTAATCACATTTAACAGGTGTTGAGTAATGAACTGAGACAGGGTATCTGCTGTGACCATTTTCTTCCATGATTCAGTTAGGCAAGTTAATGCTGATCGGAGCCTGCCCCGAAATGTAATTCGACATCGTATTTTCTTTATGTTGTCATCAGTCTCTTGACCATTGAGAACAGTGACAATCACAATACAAACAAACAAAAAAAGAGGAATCTGTCTGAAGTCCCTGGAATGCTCTTAATATTAATAGATGAATGGTCTTTGGCTTTACTTATTTTATTGATTGATTGATGGATTGTCTCTTCTTATTCGAGCCTGTAACTGATCTGATCTGTTGGTTGCTGAGAGATAAATGCAAACATTTGTGAACAGCAGGAAATTGGAGCTCAGCAAGTGGATGACTTCTTCATCTGGGATCACAGAATGTCCCACCAAAAGTGACCCACCTCATTCTTCTAGAAATTTTCTCAGTGCTACAATAGTGCAAGGGCTAAAACCTTTATTCTCTAATTCTCATTTCAGCTCGTTCAATTGTTTTCCCATAGATCTAATCTCCAGGTAAAACTTCTACACGACTAAACCTCATCCTGGTTTCAAACCCTGCCGTTCTGACCCCTACCTACAATCCAGTTCATGCTAATTCCTTCAAACTTTTGAAACAAATCTATTTGCACATCAGTAGAATTTTCAGTAGGAAACATGTAGCATTGTACATTAGAATTGTTTTGCTTCTGTTTTTAGCTAATGGAATCAAATATTTGTGAGTGTCTTTTATATTAGTGTCTTTATAATTTGTTCTTTTTCACTAGTGTAGCATTTCAGATGATAGATATAGCTCAGTTTATTCATTTAGCCACCGCCCTGTTGAGAAACTGATGGTTGTTTTCAAGTTCTCACAGCTTTAACTAACATCTTTGTCCACGTCTTCGTGTAAGCATGTATGACCATCACTTCTAAGGCAGGGGTGGCCAATCCATGACCGGCCATACAACCAAATCCAGCCCACAGCTGTTTTTGTGTGTCTCACAATGTAGGAATTGCTTTTGCATTTTTAAATGGTTGAAAAAAATCAAACGTTGAATAAGATTTCTGGACGTGGGAAAATTATATGAAATTCAAATATTAGTCTCTACAAATAAAATTTTATGGGAACACAGCCATGCCCATTTGTTCAGGTATTGCCTATGGCTGCTTCCTTTCTTTTTGTTTTTTAAGGGTTTCCATCTAGTACTTTAACTGAGTTTCCAGTATTATCAGCAATAATACAGGAGTAATCTAGGCAAACATATCACCTTAAATACATCAGAGAAAAAAACTCAGTGTCTCCGGCATGTCTCATACTCCAGGAAATGAACATAAAAGAAGAAAACAACTCAGCAGCGTTGGATTAAAGTGTTTTTTTGTTTTGTTTTGTTTTGTTTTTTTGTCAAACCTCCTTTAGAACAGTCTTGCCCTCAGTGGTCCATATTTAATTGTACTTATATTAATACAAGATGGTCAAAATTCCATTCATTTCCCTGGAGCTACATTAGAAAAAGAACTCATATGGTTTGTTCTTCTAAGTCTCTGTTCCCCCAAAGCACAGCAGTCATTGGAATTGTGTGACATTGACTTCTCCTGGGGCCTCGTGAGGCGACCACCACGCAGGCCAGGCAAAGTGCTCAGGAAGACCTGCTCCTGCATGTGACCTTGGCGAAGTCCATCCTTCTGCTCCAAACCACAGGGCAGACTGAGGGATAGAAGGACCAGCAGGGACCTGGAGAGGGCACAACTGTGTGGCCACCCATCTGTGAGCAGAGGCCACCAACTTAAGTCCCTGCAGCTGGACAGTGGGTGGTTCAACAGAGTAGGACCAACCTCAGTTCTCTGCGTGAGCCCAGCCTCTTTCTGAGAGAGGTCCAGCCTGTTACTAGCATGCTCTCTGATCCGCACTGCAAAGGCACTTTGTCATCCAAAGGCTGCTTGTCCCAGACAGTTAATGCACAGGAGACAGGAACCTGTCCTCAATTCAACCCAGTGACATTCTAAACTCAACAACAGGAGATACTTCTCCAAGTCTGCAGAAGGCCATGTGTATCTGACTCGGAAGCTCTGGGGATCAGGGAGGGGTCCCCACACTCTCTATCTCTTGGCCAACTGCAGCATCCATGACACAGGTGACTTAGTCCAGAGGAAGGGTGGCCAAGGGCAGCATGGGGGTGGGGACATGTCTCACAAGGGGCCTAACAAATCTGCTGCTGCTTCTGAATTACAGCGCCTGACTTGAGTTGTTTCTACAGAGACTACAGGGCTCGTGAAGCCTAAAATATGTGCCATTTGTCCCTTTACAGGAAAAGTTGACTAATTTCTGTTCTTAGGTCAATGGGAAAAAACAGAATTTCTGTATCAGCATTAAAAAAAAAAAATTAACCAACTGCCAACTATCCTTTTACGTGCAGTGTGTGGGAGAGAGTACTTTTCTTTACGTCTGCATCATTGCTGATGTTTTAATATTATCAGTTGACTCCCTCTCCCCCCGCCTCCTTGTACGGGGGTACAGTGGTATTTTGCAGTGCTAACTTGTGTATGCCTGCTCCTGGGTCTTTAAGTTGGCCATCTTTTTGCATGGTTCTTGGCCCTTTGTTTCTTTTTCTGTTTTTGTAACTGCATCACATGCCTCTTAACAGTAATGCTTTAATAACCAAGAAGTGTGTGAGACACCGTGTTAAGTGTTTACACATATATGTAAGCACTGTAGCAATGCCAGAGGTAGGTATTGATAGCATCTCATTTTATAGGTGAGGAATGTGAGGCTCAGAGAGGTTCAATCACTAATCCACATTCATGCAGCTGATGCATGATAAAGACAGGTGTTTTTGTTTGCTTGTTTGTTTTTTAACACAGGCCTGTGCCTCCAATCTCTGACCTGCCCTGCTGAACAATCTGTCTCCGAGGCAGTGGAGGAAAAATATGTCAAGGAAAATATGAGTGGAGAAAACTTCAAGTTAGGGAATCTATTTTTGATTCATGCTCTTCATTGTGTAGCACCTGTGAATCTTTTTTAGGCACCCAACGATCTTCCAAAGTCTTGAGACGCAGTTCAACCTTGCTTCTCGTTAATCTGGAAGTCTATATACCATGCTACTTTAGGAGGACTGTGGTACCCAGACAACCACTTCCTGTTGTAGCTTCACGGAGGTTGGCACTCATGAGCCCGGAATAGTCAAAGCCCAGGAGATGGATTATTAGAGGCAAAAACCTTCCATTTACATTCTGGCTCCCTAACTCATTTGCTACGTGACCTTGGACAAGTTATTTTGCCTTGCTAGGTCCCATTTTCCTCATTGCTCGCTTAAATATGAATAATATTACTGTTCAGGGTTAAAGGAGATGCTTTTAAGAAGTGCCCGGCACAGTACCTGGCACATAATAATCCTTTAATGACAGTTCCATCACCACCAAATGCATAAGGGATTATCCATCTGGGTTTTGCCTTTAGGGGGAGCCAAACCTTAACTAAACACTGTGGTCCTTATTCTTCCGAAGTCAGCGTACCTGAGGGTGTCCATTCAAATGTAGATGCCTGGTCTTCATGTCATGTGATCCAGTCAAACCCTGAGCATGACCCTGGGAATCTACACTTTTAACAAGTTTCCAGATGATTTAGGGGCAGACTGAAGTTCAAGAACACTGAACCCTCAAAATTTTGGCAGCTTTTGATCTGTTTTTAAATATACTAAGAAAAATTATTCTCTTTTGGAAGCCAGTTATGTCAAACCAGCTGAGGTCAAATATATCTTTTTTACATTTAACTTACACTCCTCTTATAGTCATTGTAAGCTCATAGCCTTTTCTATTACCGTAGATGCTGCCTTTGCCATAAAGCTTATACTGTCACATTTGAAGGCAGCTTTCACCCTTAGAGCTCTTTTAGCTTCTCATATTTAACATCACGTTAAACATGCTCTGATAGCATCAAGTTCTTTGGATGATAGATGCTGTGTTAATTTAGGAAGGTCTCATGAAGTACATTGTTTGGTTTTTTAGTTGGTTTTGGTATTCCTTGGTTGAATTTCTTACAGATTCTTGACTTAAAAGAGGGTAATAGAGGGCCTCCTTTTTTAGGAAGGAAAACAGGCTTAATCATTGTGACTATATAGACCGATTCGGATTCCGAGGCAGGTTTCGAATTTGGCACTGACATTATCACCAGTCATTTATAGCTGGTCCTTATAGCATTTATAAGGACACGTATAGCTTCTGTGCCTAATCTTCCTAGCTCAGTGCTTATGACGCTTCCCTCATGCACTGTGCCATAGACCCGTTCTCAGAGCACTCCCCTGGGCCAGTGGCACTAGCATTGGCATCACCTGGAAACTTACTAGAAATGCAGATTCTCTACATGACTCCAGAGCTGCCGATTCAGAAGTGTTCATGGGGTGGGGCTTAGCAATGCAGGTACAAGCCTTCCATGTGATTCTGAGGCCTGTTTGCTTCAGGGAACCGGCTGGATTCTAGTGTGTAGCCTCACAGAGACCTATCCTGACCTTGGGATCCAAGTCTCTCTCTTCCCGGCCCACCCACCGGTCCTCCTGGTCTTTGTCATTGCACCAGGTTTGTTTCCTTCACATCCTCAGGATTTGTTGCTATGTATTTATTTCCCTTTCACTTAAATATCTTCTGTTTTTCCAACCAGATCATAAGCTTCATAATTGCTAAAACCATACTTGTTTTATTTACCAATATATCCCCAAGCATGTAGTGCAGTGCCTGGCATGTGGTAGATACTAAATAAATTTTTAAGCAAATGGATGAGTGAATGATCAGTTAATGTGAAGTGAATGAGGATATGTTGCCTTTGAACTGCAATTTTTTTGCTTGTTTTCTTTTTTGTTGTTGATGTAGACAGCCACACACTACCAGTTCTATAACTAATTTGTAAACAGTTTACAGAAATATTTTATAAGCTACACCCACACACACACCCACACACACACCGCTCCCCACAGTCAGCTTGGTCTGCAACTTTCCCATCCAGTGGCAATGCCTTTCCATTAAATATGTTTCGATTTCAGCAGAGAGACAGCGTTCAATTCACTTAACATGTATTTATTGAGGAACTAACGTGCAATCAGGGTCTGGCAACCAGGCATGGAGTTTGCGTGGTGCTTCTTGACTGAGACCGTTAACTCTGTTGGTCTCGTAACTGAGCCACTCCCATTGCTATGGGTAACAGCAGGGCCACCATTCCATAGCTGTGCCTTTCTTTCCCTCCTTGTTTCTCAGTGCTCTCCCTAGCACCCTCCAGCCCTCTTTTCAATGCCTGGCTCCGTCTCCTGGTTCCTGAAGCTATTAATTCCTTAGTGTGCTTCCCTTCTAGTTAATGCGTCTCCTCTGTGAGTAGTGCTTCAGGGCCCCTCTTAAGGGCTGGTAGAAGCCCTCTGCTGAAAGTAGGTAAAAGAACTTCCTCTCTCCTCAAAGTGGACTCTCTTTTTCCTTATATCATCACCAGCTTGAGAGTTAGAGGTGGATTTGAATCCCAGTTCTGCCTCTTCTTACGGGAGAAAGCTTGGGCTGGGTTCTTAGCTTCCCTGAACCACAGTTTGCCCACCTACAAAACAAATATAACAACAGCTACTCCTGTTGTGGCTGTGAGAATCAGGTAAGATTTGCAGAGTGCCTGGCTCATCCTTGGTGCTCAGTAAATGGCACTCACAGTGGACAAATTTGGTCCAAGTTTTAGGAAAGCTGCAGAGGGAGGGAGATTTGTAACAGGTCACATTAAACGTAAAATTGAAATCTTGGCAGAGGGGAGATGGAGACTGTGGATCGCTTAGGGGCCTCAATAGGGAACTGGTTTTATTCTTGTGTCCTCATACACTATTGAGAAAAGTATCTGCTAATGAATTATGAGGAACACAAGCTAAGGCATGTCCTTTCCCCCTCTCCCCAGGATTCTCTTTAAATGATACTAAACTCCTCTTATTTCATTTTGATATACGAGGGCTGTAAAAATGGTATCCAGTCATAAAACGGTATCCAGTCATAGAGCCGTTCTGGTTACATTGACAATGGCTGGACGTTCTTTTCCAGATAGCCCTTGGACATTCCAGGCTAAAATTCAGAAAGTGAAGATAATATATGGGGAAAATATTTTACCCCCAAATGGTACTTTTGTAAAATGTTTAAAACATGTATTTCAACTTAACTTCTCAAAGAAGCCATCCAGCAGTTTCTCAGAGGAAAACATCAGAATCTAGAAATTGTTTTCGCTAGAGATGTCAGCATTGTCAGGCAGATTAAGCTCAAAAATATTTATGGTGGGGCATTTATATATTTTATATTTTACCTAAAATAATATCATAGGTGAGGTTTATTGAAAGTGTGTGGTGTTTTAAAATAATGGGATACTTTTTGTGACCTAAAGTAAAACATTTTTTTTTTTAAGATTTATTTTATTGATTTTTGACAGAGAGAAACAGAGACAGAGAAAGACAGAGAGAAGGGGGAGGGCCCAGAGCAGTCTCCATAGTTGACATTAGTTTTCCATATAGTTTCACTCCACAGGTGGGCACAGGGCTGTGCAGGGCAGGAACTGGGCCGGGAGCCTCCCACATAGGTCCCGGCAAGAACTGAACTGGGGGTTCAGCATGTGGGTCCTCATGGGCCAGGGCCGGGCTTCGATCCTCGGTCCTCCAGGCTTCAAAGTGAGCACTTTACCTGCTGAGCCATCCCAGCTTTCCCTAAAACATAATTTTTAAGTTTTTACGTAGCCAGTCATAAAATAAACTGACATCCTCCTTGTCATTTGCATTAGATGGGAAATAAACAACATTCAGATGGAAAGATACAATCCAGAAAGATCAGCCAATGCATTGCCGGTAGGTCCAGAAATAAATTACGATATATACTGCACATGCTAATTAGCACTGGCTGTGTGAATTGTACAACATTTGCCTATTCCTCAATGTTTTTTTTAAATAAATGGATCTGTCCCTGGGAATCTGTACTCCACTAGTATAGCAGTAGGATTATTATCCTCTGGACACATTAAGTGGATTGTTTTCTTAGTAAGAGGAGAGAAGGTCATGAAAAATGGGCCATTTTTTCCCTTTCAGCAGATGTGGGTTTCCTTGAAAATTTGCAAGTTGAAATACATAAAAATAAGAATAGCTTTTTTATTTTTTTCTTACAGGAGGCAAGCTGTCTTATTCAATAGACTGGGAGGACCAAGTCATCAGATACAAGAAATAATTTAGGAATTTTTGAATTGTGAAGAATATAGTATCTTGTAATCCAGAGGACCGTGGAATTTAGATCCTTACCCACAGATAGACATTCTTTATGTGTCTATAACACCTTAGATGTATGTATGAAGAGTTAATACTTCCCCAGATACTCTCAAATTTTTCTCCCTCTCACTGACCTTTGGCACATTACTGTACATTTTCCTGTTTGCCTCAGGACCCTGGAATCGTTGGTTGACAGGAAAGTAGATATATTTCACAAAGACCAAAACTTAAAATTTTTCTTTTTTTTCTCCTTATAGAACAAAGAAAGATCTTGGCTTGTGGTGTATACGAGTAGATTTGGAAGGAGTCACTAAATAAACAGAATGTATATGAGAAGAGATCCAAGTCTGTCTACAGAGAGTTCTTAACATTTGAAAAATTAATTTTAGAGATCTATTTTTATTTGACAGAGAGAGACAGAGAGAAGGAGGAGGGCCCAGGACAGTTTCCATAGTTGCACGGCATTGGTTTTCTATATAGTTTCATTCCACAGGCAGGTGCAGGGCTGTGCAGGGAAGAAACTGGGCCGGGGACCTCCCACGTGGGAAGCTCACCCCAGTGAGAATGGAACTGGAGAACCATCCCAGTTCAGCATATGAATCTGCACTGTCTGGGGCCAGGATTTGATCATTGGACCCTGGGGCTGCAAGATGAGCACTCTACCTGTTTAACTACCCCCAGCATTCCTGAAAAGTTAATTTTGGGATCTTGAATCTTCTGTCCTACTCAAGAGTTCTTTCAGGAAAATTACTTAAATATTAAATGAAGGCAGTACTGTTTATTATACATATGAAAATACAACTACTTTTGGATATAATTTTGGAAAGAGTAGCATATATTTTAGGTAAATTAGATGATAAACTGACACATATTAAAAAGTTGAGTTTGAGGAAGAAATGACTCAAATTGGGCAGTTTGCAATCTAGCAAATGGTAGCTCTAGCAGAAAGGAGCAAAGAGGAGGAACAGAAATCATATCCTAACCCCAAATCCCTAGATGCTGGTAGAGTTTTCTAATATCCTCAGCATTCCAGTATCTTTATCACTAACAGCATTGCCTAGAGTATAAGCAGGCAGAAGTAGGGCCTAGTTTACTTAAGCAAAAAAGGGTTCTATTGGCAGGCTCTTGGGTGGCTATATACTATACAGGCTGTGGGAGGTGAAAGAATGAAACTTGGGAATGGATGGGAAGCAAGGTAGATTTGCAATTATAGACGGCAAGTGCTACTCAATGTTCTTATGAGAGCACTACCATTAAGAAAAATGTCCAGTTCCTTTGAGTCTCCTGGGTACTATAATCGAGATGGAGATTTCAAGGAGACAGCATCCAGTTAGCTGAAATTGGGAAATGTGCCCAGTCTTGGCAAGGACACATCTTAACTGTGTTTGCCAACAGTGGGGAAGGTGATTTTTGGGGTGCTGTTATTAAAAAGCCATGGAATGGCTGGACCATTGGAAACAACAGAAGTTTCAGGTGTAATTTCCCGTCCTTCTCTTGAATTTGGCTTCCTCACAAAATCTGCCAACAACTTTCAAATAAAAGTGCTGATTAAGATTGATCTTCATATGAAAATGATTAACTTGATCCACAAAACATACACTAAAAGCAAATGATAAAGAAAGGAAGCTCATAAAGGAAATTGATTTATTTGACGGGTCGTGCATCTCTTTCACTTTGCTGCGTATAGCTGGGCAGAATTAGCTGCAGCTCGGCTCCAGCAGTCTGTCCGGCCAGCAGTAATAGCTTTCAGCCACGCCTGATTTGATTGTATATCATCTGAAGAGAAGGACACGGCAGCTTTGAGTTTGTAGGTAAGATTTCCTGGTTCTTAAGATCAGGAGCTTTCTAAAAGATAACATTCTTAATGGAATAAGAGGAATTTAACTTAACTATTCTTAGCATCGTGTCCTGATAAACATTTTTAGGACTTATATATATGACCATTTAACAAGCAGCTGTACATCAGTGTTAAACATTTTGCCAAATGTGTCTTAAGCACTGGAAGATACGCAATTATATCATTTTTTGAGATATTTAGCACAATGCCTAACACATCCATAATAAATGCAGAGTAAATGTTAGCTTTTGCTATGCTGATTACCAGAAATAACTGTAATAATTGTGCTAGCCTCTACCATTTAACACAAAGTTGATTGTTATTGCCTTGCTACTGGTGAGGCAATTGAGGCGTAGAGAGGTGAAGATGGTCATCTTTAGTTGCAGACGACAAAAATCAGCCTTGCTTTGTGTTTCTCTGCACTATTAGTGTTTTGGGGGGGGGGGAGACCATACTGTACAGTGCGCCTTGTTTAGTGCCATCCTTGGCCTTTCCTTACCAAATGCCAGTAGCACCTTTCCCGTTGTGACAACCAAAAATGTGTCCAAAAATGGCTGCCTGTCCTGCGGTTGGGGTTGGGGAGTGGGAGCAAAAGCAAATGACTGGTCTGGCTAGTTTGAGGAAGAAATGACACAGTGGGATCTCTGGTACCACTGTCCCTTAAACCTGGGTGTCCCCTGTCACGCTCACTCAGTACCTGGAGTTCTGTGGTGGCCCCTGCTGCCTCCCATGGTTTTGGGCATCACTCACAAGCCAGTCTGCATCCTGTGTCTGTGCCCTCGCTGCATGGGAGCCTGGGAGAGTGAGCCCTTCTGCCTTCTGGAGCTGGGACCCATAATACCAGAAACTACTCAAACATTTGGCTTTTGTTGTGTAGCTTGGTCCTGGACTTTTAAAAACTCTTGCATTCAACACATCCAAGCGCTGTTCCTTACGTGTTTCTATGAACCACGTGAGGTTCTGGCGATTCAGAGGACAGATGAGGTGCTAGGCCTCGTGGAGCCTGTAGTCTCATTAGAGATGAATAACAGTGCAATACAAGTGCTATGGGGGGCAGGGGGGCAAGGAGCTATTCGTATAAATCCAGTGAAAGGAACATCTATGGGGGCTCAGGGACAGCATCCAGGCCCAGTGACTTTAAAAGTTGTCCTGAAGAATGAACGTTTTTTCCCCCGGTCAGGAAGAGGGTCTTGGCTACTGTCACATGCTGATTTAACTTGCAATACCTAGCTGATGGCCTGAAACGACAGATTCTCATTTATTGGGGGATGGGGGGCTTCAGTTTAGAAATGCTTTTATAATGGCCTTTATAATCTTAGGTTCTCGATCTAAGATTTTGAATCCTCTTCTCAGTTCTGAGGGTTCGCCCTGTGACGACAGTCGTTTTGCTCCCTGGTCGGTCTTGCTTTGTACCTGAAAGCAGAGAGCCATCAAAACCTTTATGTGGCACTGGCAGTATTTCTGTGAAATAATAGTTGGGTTCTGGGCATGAGCATCACTGTGAAAAAGTGGTCCTTGAGGGTAGATACCTACTTGTCCACGTGTTGGTAAAGAGTGGGTGAAATACGCCAAGATAGCTGGCCACTGAGGCCTTTTCATTAAAAACAAAACAAAACATTGATTGAGCCTCTACTATGTTCCAGGCACTGTGTTTAGTGATGAAAACACACTGACTACCATTCTGTATCCTCATGGAGCTAATAATCTGTTATGATCCATTTTTGGACTCTTTCTTGCCCCTCTGTGCTCTCCTGCTTTATTCCCGTTAGAATATTCTAAAGCCACATTCGACTTTCTGTTCTGAAACCTAGGTAATTTGAAAACAGGTATACATCAGAAATCTAGTGCATATCGAGGCAGTGAATTTTGTTTGTTTTTTAATGACTAGAATGGATCACTTGTAAAACTTAAGCTTATTTGTCTCTATCTCAGCCAACAGAAAAGCTAAGCAGGTTTTAGAATGAGTGTCCTCTTTAAAGGACACGATCTGCCAGATCTGATTAATTTCATCAAAGACAGTAGCAATACCTAAAGTTTCTAACACTAAATTTCATGGCCAAAAACGCCAGGACAGCTAAATGGCAGCTGGAATCCAACCAGAATCTTGGTGTTTGAATTTCTGACGCAGTTGACTTCTGCCACCCACATGCTTTCTGGAAGACTTCCGCCCTGTTTTGTACCCAACTGCCGGTTATTCTTAGATTTAGACAGGAAAACAAAAACTGTGAGTGACAAGACCAGATGCACTTTACCTCAGTGGTGAATACAGTCTGATGTGGCTGTCTGTGCGCTTTTCTTGTTTCTCTCTAAGCCTTTCTTTAAGTAGAATGCAAGATGATACAGATCAGGAGATGGGAGGGGTTGGCAGGGTTGGGGAAAACAATAGCCCTTAATAAGACTCTTAGTAATCAGGCAGGCATTTGTGTCTCTAGTTAGGGGTGTGAAAGTGATAGACTGACCCTTTTGAAGGCTGCCGTCATTTCAGACTGGCGTGTTCCTAATTACACATGAAATGAAAAGCTTTGGAGAAGAAATGACCCGGAACTCTCAGTCGTTTAAGTATCTGATTAAGGCGAGCAAGCCTTGTAAAGACTAAACTGCAAGATTGCACTTGTCCCCATTTTTCTTTCAAGACTCATATGAAATATTTCTCTACCTCCTTTTGTCATTTCTTCCCAACTACTTTTGTACCCGGATTTGGAATGTTCACATCTCATCTATCAAATCCCAGCAGGAAACAGATGGTGCAATCAGAGGATGTAACGGTAGGGATTTCAGTAAAAGGGCTATTTGTACGGTTTGAGTGAGACTAAAGGAGTCGAGAGGCAATGGAGAGAAGTGGTACCTTCCCTAAGCCTGGAGGGCTACACGTGTCACCAGAGCCATGCAAGAGCGTGTCCTCTCCCAGGGGGATAAGTGGGGGTTCCAAAACCACAATGAGTACAGGGGAGAGTAAATGCACTAGTTCCTCTCCCTTTGCAGCTGCCATTCTCTGCTGATGACTCTCATTGGCCAAACCTAACCAGAAATCAGGATAAATGAGCATGGCTGATACATCGAAAATACTTGCCAAGACACAGGGCAGAAGGGCAGAGAACAGGCCTGGGGGCAAATGGAGCATAACCAGCATACCTGCCTTTTACTAACATGAAACAAACATGGAGATTACATGTATTTTGACACGTTAACTTGCATTTTACCACGCAGGACAGAACTAGGGAATTTACCACAAATATATTGAGCAGCCTCTATGGGCAAGACAAAAATAACCTCTGCAAATGCACAGAAAAAGCCTTTCCTGACATGGGTCCTTCTAATCTTGTACTATTGGGTTGCAGAACTGGTGCTTTGGGGGCAGGTGACCCATATAAATGGGTGACCCTGGCTGGGGTATAGGGAATAGGGAGCCCTGGGTCTGCTAAGGCCTATGCAGCTTGCTACCTCTAACGGGGGCAGCTGCTAGGCAACACCTGCGAATTCAAGCCTAACGTTTCCAGATTATCTCTCTTTTTTCTTGTTTTAACTAAAGGAGCCATATAGCTGTTTTTTGGTGGGTTTTTGTGTGGTTTTTTTTTTGGTTTTTTTTGAGTGAAATTGTCTCATTTTTAAATGTTAACAGCTGATTCAATTGTATCTTTTAGAGGCCTCAAGTTTATACTAACTGCTTTCTGAAATGTGCTGCTCCCTAAGTTCTTGGGTTTCTGGAACTCCCCTGTCTACTGTTTCAAAGGAAAGGGCATAATGCCACCAACTGTGGGAAGACCCTCTCCTACCTCTAGCGCTTCCAAATGCACATGAGGTTCTGGTGTGTTCTCCTGTCCCCTCTTGCTGTGGGTTCCCCACTCAGGCTCTGGCCCTTGGCTCTTCTCTTACCTGTTTCTCTAGCCCCGGAGCATGACTGACCCAAGACGCTGGTTTCCAACAGACTTTCTGGAAGTGCAGAGAAAACACCAGGTGCTTCTCTCTGACAAAGCACAAACCCCCTTCCATTGCGAAGTCTGATGCCACAAGCACGCCCCCCCCTCTTCTGGGAGCCTTCTGAGGTCCCAGGGGATCTTCTGTCTCCGCCATGTCCCAGAGCTGTGTTGTCCCCTCCTATCTCCTACTTTACTTAGTACCAAGAGACAACTCTCAAATCCCTGTGCTTAGATTACTGTCACACTCTTTGTCGCTACAGCTGTACTTCAGGTTAGGCTCGTAGATAACCAGAAGACCCACTGACACAAGCAATCCTACCTAAAAAAAACGCTCATTTCTACCCCGAGTGCTACCAGCCCCCTAGAGCAGTCACGGCTCACTTACCTAATGCACCTCTGCTGTCCTCTTCCCAGAACAGACGGGCCTGCCTCTGGCGCAAGGCGGCCAGCGAGGGGGCACCCTGCACGAAGAAACCTCACACTCGGTACCGTTTAGGAATAAATAGGTAGCACGGCGGACAGCTTGCCAAATGGAGACACAGAGACGCTTCTTTGAAAGAAGGCATGAACACCTTTAAAAAACAATTACATATCATAGCTGATGAGATAGGGACTGGTTTCAAGGCCCAAAGGTGAGGGTAATTACCCACACAGCTGTTGCAAATGGTGTCCTACTTTGTTGTTTTTTTTTCTTGTTTATTATAGGCTGGAGGGAAGAAAATTACCACCTCCTTGTCAGCCAATAATCATTTTCCAGGAAAAGGCCATTTATCTTTGAATGGGAATAGTCACCTGCTCACCTTTCTGATTGCTCCATTGTGTGTGTGACTGTCAGATTGCTTACTGACCATGAGATGGGAGTTTCTGTCCTCCACGTCCTGTGTAAAACCGGTCCAAAGTGGGGTGTGAGGCAGACGTGTGTGATGAGACCGCAGGGAGCGGTGAGGCCTTCCCACCGCGGGAGACGGGGCACGTCCCAGGCCGCTGGTATTCCCCACTTGGCGCTCCTGGAGCTTCACTTTTGGAAAAACAAGTCTTTCTCAACAAAATGTTAAAATGTACTTCTTCCCATTCTGCGGGTTAAGAAAGGGAGAGAAGGCTATAGTCAATAGAACATATACTCAGAAACCCTTCAAGTTAATAAACTGGGTGCTAAGGAAGGAAACAGTTTCCAGGATATAAAGGAAATACCTTAAAATAGGCTTTAAAGTTTAGGTGGTATACTTAGATCCTGGTTAGCAAATTGTTGCTGCAAGGGTCAGAAAGTTGACAGGAAGTGCATTGTATTCCAAATGGGGCTGATTATCTGTTCCAGAGCAAACACATTAGCATTAGCTTTCAAGAAACTCTATGCAAAGCATATTATTTACTTCTTGGATATGATAAAATTTCATTCTTATAGCTAGCCTTTCCCTCTTGTAGTCCTTCTTGTTTTTAGAATTATGTATGTGTACATACACGTACAAACGTTTTCTTATTTGTATTATTACATTATTTTAAAAATCTTTCCTTGTAACGTCCAGACTTCATTGCCTTTTCCCAAAACATAGATTTTGTTTCTACCTATGTGGTATTTAAATAAAGCTTTTATCTGGTTCCAGTAAAATCAAATAGATTGATTCCAGGCACCTTATTCTAAATTTGACTTAATGGGGTCATGTAGTAACCTTAACATTTTCTAAGATATCGTACCTCTCTAGATTTCAGACAAAAATTACAGTTGTACAAAATTGATGGATATCTGTTATAAAATGCTCATATTGCTCTAATAGGACAGGTTTATTACTCCTTTTGGGGGGAGGAATGTTCACATTTATGTGACTACTTCTGTGAGTGCCCTATTCCCATCTAGCTAGATGGACCAAAATACATATTTTTGTGTAAACTTTTCAATTAGTGTTGATTACCTGTCACAAATGAGGTGTATGTAGGATGCAACCTGCCATTTGATTTCCTTTGTTAATCTCAGGATCTTCACAGGCTGAAATTTTGCTTAGAGTGCGGATGTTTTTGAGTGTTTTTCTTTTCCCTCCTTGACTATCCACCTCATAGATTTAGGAGGGAGAAGTTGCAGACACTTTCACTTAAAATGTAGTTGGATATTACTTTCAGAGCTGAACTTGACAAGCCTTCCCGTTTCTCACCACTGGGAGAGGAAGAGCGCAGATGTGCTTCGGAATTCCCAGGACAGGGGCCTTTGAAAATACCATGTCAACAAGGTTCCATGAAAATGTGCCAGGCACGCCTCCTGGCGGAAGAATCTGGTGGCTGCTGTTCTAGACCCACCATTGTGTCATGCTGAGGCCACCCTTCCTGTCACCTGTGAATGAATGTCAGAGGACTGTTAGTGCTGACCCAATCATACCTGTGATATGTGAGGTTCCATCACTGGAAGGCCAATTCAAGAGCTCCTTATGGACTTGACCAAACCGTTCTTGGCATTATGCTCAGCCCCAGAGCTCCTCTTACCAAACCTCCTACCTTTCATCCTCTTTCTCAGGAGTCAGACCTGCCTGATGATCTGGGAGCTCCCCCTGTCTGCTCCTGCCTCCTCCCCTTTACTCCCCTGTAAATCTCTTCAATGTATACAAAGGCTGTCCAGAAAGTATCCAGCCATGTACTATGAAAAATAGAGGCATTTACGCCTGGATTTTTTCTGAGTGGCGCTCATAATCCCGACCCAATGTCTGCTGATCAGAGGACCTAAACTAACACAAACAGCAAGCTAACTCCTACCGCTGGATTAACTTAAAAGTGACCTTCTTTCCTTTCGTCTATGGAAATTGTTTTTTGAACATGTTTTGAGTGAAGAGCACTAGCTTCATTGAGAAAAATTTGCTTCTCCCTGTGGTTCATTTTCTACGTACTTATGCTGTAGGGGTTAGGACTCATAGAGAAGAAGTTCCATTGTTGCCCTGAATCACTGTTTATATGTGATTTTGTGGGGGGCATAAAGAGAAGAAAAAAAAAAAGGAGAGAAAAGAAAAGCCTGCCTCCAAAGCTTCAGATGAAACCCAAACGTGAGAGAAAATGTTTACGTCTTTTATAGAAATTTAAAAAATATTCTAGAGAGAAAGTGGGAGATACCTTGTTAGGTACACTCTAGAATTTAAGCTTCTTAAAAAATAAATTTGGAGGAGATGCCCAGCATAACTCAGTGGTGGAGTGCTTGCCTTGCAACTGCAAGGTCTGGGGTTCGATTCTCGACCCTGGCCCAGGCAAACCCGTATGTTGTATTATGATAACCACAGCGAAGGCTCTTGCCTTCCATGCAGGAAACCCCCGGTTCAGTCCCTGCCCCACACAACTCCTCATCCACCTGTGTGGAATGAAACCATGTCACAATTAATGATGTACAACTCTGGAGATTGCTCTGGGCCCTCCCATCTTCTCTAGAAAGGGAGGAAGGAAGGAAGGACAAAATTAAGAAGTTTTGGAGGTGAAATGCACATAATATAAAGCAACCATTTGGAACAGAATAATGCAATTCATTGCACAGGCACAGTGTGGCTCCACTCCCACCTCTATCTGGTTCCAGAACTTTCCCGTCCCTCCAAGTGCAACCCATTATCCAATTAGTAGTTTCTCCCCATTCACCCTCCCCTCCCCCCTGGTAACCACTAATCTGTATTCTGTCTCTATGAATGTGTCTGTTCTGGGTATTTTATATAAATGGAATCATAGAAGATACAGCTTTTTGTGTCTACCTATTTTGACTTAGCGCCTCTAATTTAACCTTTTGTTTACTTCCTTGGCAATAATGATCATTTCACCCTGCACAGAAGTGATTTTGTGTTTCCTAGCACCATTTTCTTTCAAAGCATAAAGGGAAGGTTCGTTGTATTTTTTTCTTTTTTATTTCTCCTTGCCAGTTTTTCATAAACTTTGCCAGAAAAGCAAGGAAGTTACTCCTTTATCCAAATCAGATAGCTGCTTTCTCTCCAGCTCTAGAGGAGAGTGGCAGAGAGTGTGCAGTGACCATAAACTATAATGCTGTAGTGGCTGTCAGAACAAATCAATTCTTAGTTTTCTGATGGAATAACTAGATGCTTCAAGTTCCAAGGGACTTAACCTGATGCCAAGGACAAGATCAGACTGTGGGTAGCAGTGGTAAACCCAACTTGTTTTAAAGACGAACTTGGCTTGGCCACTTACTAAGTATATAATCATGGACTAAATGTTAGGTCGTCATCTGTCACTGTGGCTAATGATGGGCCATCATATGGATGTCGTTCTGAATATTAAGTGAAATATATTGGTTTAGTTCCTGTGGTCCCCAACGCATGGTAAGCTCCATGCTACCTGCTCTGTGTGTTAGCTGTTGGTGTGATCTGTGGTGTAGCGGGCTGCGGTGTGTGTGGTGTGGTAGCTGCAGCAGTTGTAGTGTTGATGTTATTTACTACCCAGGATGTGTATCTCTGAAGCCAAAGTGGTTTTTTGAGAAGGAAATCAAGTACTGGCAACCTTCAAAACAAAATATAATAACTGACCAAGTTGGAGAAAAGGACAACAGATAATTCCAAAATTCTGTTGTAAATGAATGTGAAATCAGAGCTTTCTTATCTATTCTTTTGCTGACACTAAACAAATGAAATCCTGCCACTTGTCCTACATTCTAACTGAAATTGGAACTTGATCTTGGAATGAATTGCTTTTCCCACTAGTGTTCAGTGTATCAAGTGTATCTATTTGCTTTTTAGCCCCTGCCCCCCATTCTTCCTCTTCCAATGCCTTTTCCCTTTGTTCAGAGTACAGATTAGCCTTGAGCTGGCTCTGCCTGGTTCCTAAGCCCATTGCCTTCCTCTTCTTCAGAGGCATGACTTCTGCCTCTGGACATACCTTCCTCTTTCTCTTTGCTTACCAAAAACAAACAAAACCCACACAGAGGGCTGTCTTTCCCTTTTATGGGAAAGAGTGTAGCAAATGGTTAACAGTGACAGCTCTGGGTTCTATTTTTACTCTGTGCTCCCCAAAAGCTCGATACCTTTGTGCAAGGATTTTAACCTGTCTTATCCTCAGTGTCCTCATCTGTAACAGTAGGGGGCGTTGATGCTGAGGACTCAATGATAGACCACGTAGAATGCTTAGGATGGTGCCTGCCACTTAGCAAATGTCATCTAATAATAATGATATTGATGGTGCAACTTATCTATGTTTCATCACTCTGTAGAAAATATTGACCTCACCAAACATGATGAGCTGTTGAATTTGCATCTTGGCTAAGACCTTTCTTTGGCCTTTTGTGAGTAGTTCCACTCTAGTGTTCTGCTGTCACCATAAATGTGACTTCTCCAAAGATGAGGTGTATGTGTGTCTCTCCGTCTCTATTGTCTTATAGCATCATCCAGCTTCAGGTTCACTTCTGCATAGCTTTTGTTCCCACTTGTCTACCATAATCAATTCCTAGATAGTCTTAGCTCTCAACTTCTTTGTCGTCTCTATGTCCAGGGCCACAGATCAAACCTCAGGCCCCATTCTGGATTCAGTATAATTACTTACGTGAGGGTGGTGGTCGGGATGATGGTGATGAAGATAGCACAGCTGACATTGATTGAGCTCTTGCTTTGTGCCAGTAGCTAGTCTAAGCACATACCAAATGTACCACCTCACTTAATCCTCAACAGCTGTCTGACATAGATACTGTTTCCTCCATCACAGATGAACCAATTAGGGCTCAGAGATAGTAAATGAGCTGTGAAAGACCGTGGAACTTACATTTGGTGGCATCGCATTTTGAACCCAGACAATGTGACTCAGGTGCCTGCATGGTGAATGACCCTCCACTGTCCCCTTACCCTTGCCCCATCCTTGCCAGAGTGCTCAACCTGCTTCCAATGCCAGTCCTCCTGAGTTTAGGCACTGTTGCTGCCAGATTGCTGTTAATTAATAAATGCTTTTCCTTGACTGAGAACATTAGCAGTTTGGAGCTAGGGCAAGTTACTCAAACTTATAACTGGGCCTATAAATATGCAAAAATTGCATGTGCATTGTGCTCCTGTGGTTTTCAAAAGGAAGTGAAGAGCTGTCACTTGGATTATGTTCCAGAAACTTCTTAAGGTGGTATTCAAGGCTCTCTTCAGTCACTCTCCAGTCTTCCCACACCTTTCTCTCAGTATTCCCACTGCCACTCCTCCAACCCAGTCTGACCAGTCCATTCCCTGTTCTACCTCACTTTATACCTCCTTGTCCCCCTTCACTCCTGAAGCTTTGCTTGCACCCTAACCTAATCCTAAGAGGCCCCTCCCTTCTCCCTTCCTATTTTCTTTCCTGCCCATTCTCCAGGGTTGACCCCTGTCCCACCTCCTTTAATGCCTTCATAGATGACTTCAAGGTGGTCAGGAGAGAACTTTTCTCTCACTCCCACACAACACAGGACAGGGATGGCCATCACAGAGGCCCAAGGAGCCAGACAGGAGACTCGCAGAGCGAAGCCAGCCAGTCACTGCCAAGTAGGGCTAAGAGCCCATGGCTGCTAGGCAGCCCAGTTGCTCAAGAGGTGAGGTAACTCTAGATAGTTAAGTTCATTCTGCTGAATTTTTAAAGTTGACGATTAACTGAGTTTTAAAAATTACCAGAAGACTAACAAGATTTGTTTGGGACAGCCACCAGATTTGGCTTCTGCTCAGCAGTGTGTTGTCCACACCCACCATTTCAAAGTTGCTCATCCTATCAGCTAGAGGGAATTATCTTTTGATTTGGTTTCATCTTTTTATTTCAAAGTTGATTGGAAGAAACTGACCTCACTTGTTCCTTTTGTAATATTATCTTTGTTTTTTGTGTGTGTGTGTGTTTGTTTGTTTTTTTTTCGTAACAATGAGTGCAGAACATTGAGGATAAAAGAATCAGGATAAATATCAAGTAATCAAAGTATTCATTATATTCAATTGATCATAAATGATACCTCATTTGGATGCCTCCTTCTGTCCTCTGAAATGATTAGGAAAAAAAAAAAATTAGTTAAGGCAGCAGCCAAGAGTTTAATAAGTGTTGGACTTGGAACACATATTTCAATACTTTAGTAAATTATCAGGTAACCCTTCCATTGCCAGTGTTTTGTGACAAGTTAGAGATCACTGACTGGAGAAAATTGCACTGATTTCCTTCTGTTTAATACTAAAATATCAGGTTTGAAATTAAGCCCTTAAAAATATTTGAATATCCATATATGGCTACTCAGGTAAATTGAAATCATTTTCATTTGGCAATTTTGAAGCAAATAAGTGGATGAAATTTGCAGTTGGTAACTTGTAATTACATTGATTTTCATTTTCCTTCCTGGGTGTTCTTCAGCATAACAATGGTTAGAGCAAATGTCACTTTATCAACAATAGCTTTGCAACCCTCTAATTGCAACAGACAGATGCCCTGTGAGCACACGTGGAAGTGTTCTCAAAGGAACCGATGGAAGGCTTCGGCCACTGTTAAGGTTGGTCAGCCATCCCTCTTACTCCAAGTCCTGGAGAACTTAGCAGTGCTGCATTTTAGTTAAGGGAACGAATGTGGAGGTGGGGCTGGTCGTGGCAGTGATGTGGACAAGAGCCAAGGAAAATGGAAGGAAACAACAACCAGTCAAAGTAGGAATGTTCCTTTTTTTCTTAGTTACCTGTCAAAATATATTTTTTATTGTTAAACTTATTGGGGTGACATTGGTTGATAACAATACATTTGTTTCCAGGTATGCAATTCTACATGACATTGTCCATGCATTGCATTATGTGCTCACCACCCAGAGTCAGCTCTCTTCCCATCACCCCTTCCGACTCCCCGCCCCTCCCATTCTCCCACCACCTCCACCGTTACCCTCAGGTAACCACTAAACTATTGAGTGTGTCCATGAGTTTTTGTTTCTTAGTTACTCTCAGTTTTATATTCCACCTGTAAGTGAGGTTATATGTTTCTTGATTCTTTGAAACCATCTTATTAAGATGGTTTCAAGGTCCATCCATGTTGTCACAAATGGCTGTATTTCATCTTTTCTTATTGCTGAGTAGTATTCCATTGTGTAAATGTACCACAACTTCTTTATCCAGTCATCTATCAGAGGACACTTTGGTTGATTCCACGACTTGGCTACTATGAACAGTGCTGTGATAAACATTGAGGAACATATATCTTTGCAAATTAAGGTTTTCAAGTTTTTGGGGTAGATACTCAAAAGAGGAATTGGTGGGTCATATGGCAATTCCATTCCTAATTTTTTGAGGAATCTCCATACTGCCTTCCATAGTGATTGTATCAATTTACATTCCCACCAGCAGTGTATGGGGGTTCCTTTTTTTCCACAGCCTCTCTAAATGTTCCTTTGACAGGTGTATTGTAGGCTAGAGAATAAATAATGAAAATAAAATGACAGTATTAAAATGTGTTTACTTAAGTGAACAATTGCTCGAGATATGGTTGCATGGTAAAGACCTCATTATGGGCCATACTTGGCACATAAATATAATACTTATGTCATGGTGGGGGGAAATTAATTTTTTCTCAGGTGTTAAGTGACAGGTACTTGTGGCCCTGCCTCTCTTGTTTGCATTAGACAGTGCAGTCCAGACACAAATATACTCACTCTCCTAGCGCTTTAACATCTGCCCAGCCACTCAGTTTAGAAGCTCTTAGGTGTCTGTCATTTGGAAATTATGAGCAGAAAGCCTATGTGTGAGGACAGGTGATGGTGTGAGGAACTGTAGACAGAATGTAACCCTGGGTCTTACTGAAGCAAGATGTCTCACCATGCGTTTTCTGACTTCCATTTCTGATGGTGAATCTTCAAAGGGACCATCACCTAAATCTTGCCATAAATACCAGGTAGAGTAGTAATTCTGACTTCACCATGGACCAGAATTACCTGGATGGCTCCTCAGGAACTGGTGTTCTGAGTCCCTCAGTGCGCTGTCAGAAAGGTGATTCCTCACAAATGCGCTGCTCACACGTGATAGTTGTGACTCCCTGGTTTCAGGTCCAGGCTGTTTGGTGGCAGTTAGAGGCTGGGGTATAAGGGGAGCTAGAAGAAGGAGGGAAGCAGGGAAACTTCTAGAAGCAGAAGGACCAGCAAACGTGGTCTCAGGAGCCACACTGCTGAGCCTGAATCTTATCTCTGCCACATGCTCACTCTGTGCCCCTGGCCATTACTTCTCTGTGCCTCAGTTTCCTCATATGTAACAGTTGGATGAGTTAATTATGTGTATAACACTCAGAGCATCCCCTGCTACATAGTTAGCACTAGAGGGCAAGTTATTTCTATTTTTTCAGCTAACAAAGGTTTTTTACCAACTTTTGACAGATTCCCCAGGACACTGAAGAAATGCAAAGTTCACCTCTTAGAATAGTACTGTAAAATCGTGCTATACCAATAATTAATACAAATTATACTATACATGCTATTAGGATAACTAACTCACGTGTTATATGTAATCATTTATATGACTATTCAGAGTTGCTGTTTTCTTTTTCTACTTTTATTCTTCTGCATCTTTAGCTCTAATTTATAGTAATAAAATTATATAAAATTAGGTTTTGCACATGCTGCTTTTAATTCACTGTACCTGGTGGGATAGATTTATCACACTTAAGAAATTTATACTGTATTTTGTGGCTGATGTAGGCTTTCCAGAAGTTATTGAGGACTTGGGAGCTGCATCCGCTCTGTATAGCTCTCCACCATGGCTGGCTGGCTTTGGGTCATAAAACTTACTCCTGCCTTGTATCTTTTAACCTGCCGGAGTAGATACATCTTACTTCTATTGCATCTTAAGTTGTCCCGTGAAGTAGTGTGCAGTGAAAGGCACCACGATGGGGTAAAGTACTGGATATTTAACAAATGTTATTTTGCATGCATTTTTTTTCTTTTTAATTGTACCAAGTGTTTGTTATGTTATCAACTGATGTATTCATTTTTTCTGTGCTGTATTAATAGGCTTTTGCTTAGAAGGCTATGTCCATTACTGAACAATTAAAGAAAGATGAACATATTTAAAATCTGCATAAAATAGAAGGAGGGGAAGGCATTGGGCATAAAATTAGACTTCTGACAATAGGTTTCCATTTAAATGATTTCTGGGATTTCCCCCCCCCCACCCCCCCTGGTGTTTAGATACCTCCTGGCTTTGTTTATCTTTCCCAGTACTTATCCTGAAATGTTGTGTGTACTTATGGATGAATAACAAGTTTATTTTATTTTTTAAACATGTGTATATTTGTTGAGGGTATTAAAAGGGCTACCTTGGTTTAATTGTGTTTTGCTGTTGTTGTTTTTAGATTCTGTAAGTATAATTTATAGTGATTCAAAGTGGAGTTAGAACTTGGACATTTTTAAACTTTATGCTTGCATGTTTTGTCAGTTTCCACTATGACACCAGAATTCAAGCAGGAAACATTGCTCTTGTTTTCTTTTCTAAATTGGAAGTTCAAGATTTCTCCTGAAACATTAATTCCATTTTAAAGATAGAAATACATCATATACATCACAACTTATTTCTATATCCGATAAAGACTATTTGTGGTCACATCTATTTATTTAGTGAAATCTAATCTTTTATGAAATAATTGGTTTGAAAATAAGACCGCTGTACCTACATGCTATTGTTTAGTTTCACAGTAATATTTTAGATTTTTCAATTCAACTCTTGCAAAGATTGTGGAACCTACCTTCAGTGTGCAAGCCTTTTCTTCTGCAGTGAAAGCAGTGATGTTTGACATTTTCTCCTATTGGTAACGTTAATATAGACTTAGGGGAAAAGAAGTTGTAACAGGTGGATACAGCATTTTGTTAGGTTTTAAAATATGCCTGTAATGGTAGAAAATTCTGAGAAGTATTGATTACCATTCTATGTGTATGTATATGACTGAGCAGTGTGTGGTAATGCAGTAACAAAGCAAGAAGGGGATTAATAAACTATTCGGGTTGACTACTGTGTGTTTGCTTTTTCTTTTCTTTAGTATGTGTGAAAGAAAAAGAAAAGTATTATAGTGCCCTTGTATGGGAGCAGAGATACCAAGTCTCCTGATTGGATTCCCTTTAAGACAAGGGACACCTTAACTCTACTACCTTAAGCCCACTTGACACCACTACCTTAACACCACTTAATTATACTTTATGCCAGCACTTCTGTTGTGAACTCTATCTTTAAGAATTCTGAAAGTTATTACTATTAAATAAATAGCTGTATTTATAGAATTTTTCTAAACCTGCCTCTAAAACTGTAAGGCAATTTTGATGTAAGCATTTTCCAGAAAATAGTGCTGTAAAGATGGTTGCATTCTACTTTGCTGTAATTAACGTCTTTTTGACAGTGAGAACTTGATCTGAGAATAATTAAATGCTGATGGTAGATTAAAAATAAATTACTGTTAGTTAGAGAGATTAGATAAATAAGGGCTGAACAAATAACAAAATAAGTTACGATGAAAAATATTATTTTTACTACTAGATGTACCTCTTTACCCTCCAAACAGTAAGAGTGTCTTTGTTAATGTTCAAATCTGTGAATGGATAGAATGAGTAAGTGAATGAGTGAGTGAGAGTGAATTTAGCAGCTCATGTCCACACAAATTGTAAGTTCTGAACAATCAGGTAGATGATAATGATTATAGGTCCCTTTAGGACTGGGGTTTCAATCTTGGCATTGCTGACCCTTGGACTGGATACTTCTTCACTGTGAGGGGGCTTACCTGTGCACTGTAGGGTGTTTAGCAACACCCCTGACCTCTCACCACTAGATGCCAGTAGCCCCCCTCATCCCCAATTGTGAAAAACAAGTGTCAACAGACATTGCCAAACACTGCTAAGGGGTGAGGGAGGGGCAAAATTTCCCCTTGCTTGAGAGCCACTGCTCCAGAATAGGCTTATCTAATTCCAGTTTCCCACGATGTATGTTTTATTAGCAGTCTCAACCATGACTGGCACCTCCTTAAGGTCATTATAAGATGAGATCTCACTCAGTGCTCATAATTGAAATGAACTACATCACCTTGGCCTCATCAAAGCTCTGGAAATTCACTGGCAAGTGAGCACTAAAGAGATCCAGAGTCCCTGCCTACTTTTCTATCCATACACATTTCTATCACTCTTGTTTTCAGAGCCGATTCATTTGAGTAATGCCACTCGAATGGTTTAGAATTGCAGAAGATAATGGAGAGTCTACTAAGTATAGAGCTCATTGCTTCCTAGTGAGTGAAAATACAAAAGGAGAAATGTCACTACAGATGCCTGAGGACTGCTGAGTTAAATTTGACAAGCTAATCATGACATCAGCAAGAGATCTGTGGCAGGTAGGTTGGGGCAGCCCAGAGTGGAGGCTGGCCCCGGGAGAACGGTTGCTAATGAGAGCTGGCGGCCAGCTTTCTCATTCTCTCTCTCATTCCACATGCCCATTGTGCTTGATGCGCTTGCCATTTAGACATTTAAACTGCACCAGATGCTGCATTTGATCTGTTCTCTACAGTTCTGTTTGCTTCACAAAAGGCCTGTTGGAATCAGAGCATCCAAAAATGATTTCTAAGTGATGGGAAAATCTTTCTGATTAGATTATTGAGTTGCATCAGAAAAGAATATGGACTCTAGATTGCAACTGTTACAGTGACACAGTTGTTTACTTAACAAGGAAAGAAGAGGAGTGATATTCAGATGATAAGGTTTCCATGCAGGGAAATAGGCATTTTAAAAACCGGTATAAAATCTGTTACTGATTTGTATTTTCTGACCTGATTACTGAGACTGTTTAGTCTGTCTTGGACAAACCTAAATTGTGATTAGGGATGTTATTAAAGGCTTTATTTAACTCTAAATGCCTGGGGGGAAAATACTTCTTTAATTCTTATCTTGAAATGGCACATGGAAAGACGGGTGATTTCTGAGACGGGGTGCACTTGTATTGCCGACATTGGGCAGTTTATATTGGTGCTCACAGGAGGTCTTAGGAGCCTTATTTGGCACACGTGGCTCCCACTTCCCAGTTTTAGACCTCAGAGAGACATCACTATTCCAAACACTGACATTTTTTTTTTCCTACTCTTGCCAGCCACTTCGAATCGACCAGTATTAGCAGATGAACCCAAATCCACTGCCTGGTCTTGATTTAAACCCTGGTCAAGGTAACTATTTAGGAAATGTTACTCTAGACGAGACCTGCCCAATAGAACTGTCTGGCAGAACTCTGTGTTGTCTAAGACAGTAGCTATGGAGCCATACCAGGCTATTTAAAACTTCAAATATGGCTAGGGTGGCTAAAGAATGGAATTTTAAATTTAACCATTTAATTGGATATATGAGTATATATAAATAGTCACTTATCACTGCCCGGTATGATTAAACATTTTTCTGAGACACATTTTCGGACCTGGGATTGTGGTCACTCTTGTCTTTCTTGACCAGGCCATACTCAGAGCCTCAAGCTCCCAGTCTACTCACTCGGAATGAAACAGAATAATGGTTGCATATACCAGCCATCCTAGTAGGTTAAATCTGATTTATAGAGGCCGGATATTAAACATAATCTCTGATAGTGGAAGGGCAAAGAGGCATCAATGCAGACAAATACTGTGAAATCCACTCTTCCCTATTCTTTGAAAGTATATCTATGCAGTGGAATAGATGGGTTTGTGTGTGTGTGGTATATAATAATAGTATTTCCCTCCTTATGTCTTCACTAAGCAATTTAGAACATCTCTGCTAATGTGGAGAAGAATCTTTGGGGCTAATCACAGGAACAGAATATCTGGGTAGTGTAGCCTATTTATGGATGATAGGCAGCACCAATGTGTTACCTGTGAATTATTGGTTATGTTATAAATCATTGAGTTTCAAGAGATGCAATGTCCTTGCTTGGTCATGATGGCACTAACTACTAGGAGCCATTCTGTGTGACTCTTTTGTTATGTGGTTGCCATCCTGCTGGGAAGTGACTGGAGCTTATAAATACCTTTGAGTTTATAAAGCTTCCAGTCTTGCTTGGACCAAAACATTGCCAGTCCCCTATTCTCTGGTGACTACAATATGACACATGAAGTCACCTAAGAAACTTCCCTCCATCTCTGCCTCTTAAGGTCAAAATGCTCAGGGAGGTTGGAAACTGGTGGTGATAATAATTGATATTTGGTTTGTATTTATATGCCTGAAATGATGGAAAATACTTCTACAGTCAGTCAATTAAACTTTGACATGTAACGAAAGCGTGCAGAGGCAGGCATTTCGTTTAAGCCTTTTAAAAATTAAAATGTAAAATTTCAACGTTATCGTCTTTTCCCAACAAGATTATACAACCTTGAGAAGTTACTTTAAATGCCAGTGTTCTCACTGTAAAAGGAAGATAATGAGAACACTTAACCCTTAGGAGAGCTATGAGGCTTAAATGAGACAATAAATGTATAGATTCAGCCTGCGGTGTGGACCACATAAATTACTTCATAAATTGTAGCTATTGTTATCAATGCTGCTGCTGTTGGATATTAAATAAAATACAATATTGTAAATCCAAATATACAAAGGCTTAAAGACGCCACTGGGAAAGGAATGTTTTGGTAGGTTCCCATTCTCTATCCCCCAAATTGGGATTCTTTTGCAATGCAAATCAATCTCCCTTAATTTCATTTGTTTTGCAAATTATTAGTTTCCAAACCAAATGTTCTGAAAGCCAGACACATCCTTACCTCTCAAAGATGGCTAAGATATTTTAGATGATTTATTGTGACCATAAATAGGCATATATTTTAAGGTATTGTCTGATTGTACAAAATCCTGCTCTAATAACTTAGAAATACTTACGGTAATTTTCTTCTTGTTAGTGACAAAAAGAAGTGGAATGAATGGCATGCCAAATTTCATATCCTTGTTGAAACAACAGTGCTTAGGCTTATAGTTATGGCAAGAGAAAAGTATTTCTAACTTACTAAGTTGAAATATTATTATTGTTAAAATATATATTTTTTAAAAAGATTACATGCTTTATATTTTCATATCTAATTAATGTCCCATCTACTTTGAGTGTCTATAATGTTTGAATTAATTAGATCAACTCTGTCACTCATGCAAAGCAATATTTTGGCAACGGTTTGATTAACTTGACCTATTTTATCTAGGAAGTTGGATTACGATTATGAGAATTATCAGGGGAAAAAAAATGCTTCTCTTTTTGAGTATAAGAATATATTTAGATTTAGAGTGAAATCTGTTCTTTATGGCCTCAGGGTGCCTGTACATTAATGCCGAAAATGATGTTAGGATAAACTCTTGAACAATTAGGGATAAGTATCTAAAACTCAATTAACCTTTAGCACTTTACCCCATAGAAGCCACATGCTCTCATTCTCACCACTATGGGACTAAATGGATTCATCATTGCACCAACAAAGACCGAAGTCCGACAGCAAGACCAATGTTAGTCAGGGTACATGGGCAACTCTCTGAGGACTGGGGAGACCTGCCATCTACTTGATTTGTAGCCTTTGGTAGGTGGTAGTCTCCTTCCTCTTAATGCTTTATTTTTTATGAATACATGTTCATTCTATCATCAAGCTATTTTGAATAATGAAATGAACTTCCCAGCCTGGGCCTTGATGCCCCAATTTAATATATTCACCGTGGTTTCTATATTACTTGCCTAGCCGCTATATATGAAAGTCAGGTATTCTAACAATATTCTAACCAATACATTTTTTGTTGTTTTTAGAAGACAAAAAAGCAAAATGTCACATCCACCTTGAAATTACTTTAATAGTTAAATAACTTTTCATATTACTGTATTTTACCCTGTATAATGTGCTCTCATGTATAAGGTTCACTCATGTTTTTGGCCCAAACTTTCAGGGAAAATATCTCTTATTTTAATTTTTTAATTCAAACTTTTGTTTATACTTAAGTACTTGCTTTTTATATTATAAAAGAATTCTAGCATTTATTTTTTAACATTTTATGATACAAGAAATTTTATGTAAAAAGTAATTACAAAACACAAGAACAGATACAAGGTATAAGAAATGTTATATATAAAATTCCTTTATATAAAAACAAACAACAAAAAAAACCACACACAAAAGAAATCCCAATGATCATATTCCAGGTTATTATTTTACATATGGATATTGTTATTGATTTCTAGACTTTTAACTCATAAACATAAATAAAAGAATTAAAAATTATATAGATATGGAATTAATACTACTCATGTATAGTGCACATCTTTATTTTTTCCCTCACAAACCTGGGCCAAAACAAGTGTGCGTTATACATGACAAAATACAGTAGTTTGATGTGATAAATCAGTGAAAGTTTTACAGTATTTTTGAGAGATATTTTTGTTTAAATTATTGCCAAATAATAATAGAATTTAGCAGAAATTTCCTAATGTTTCAACCTCCCAATGATGAATATAAATGTCTGTGGATTTATCTTAAGAGACATGGAAACTAAATCTTAAAAAAAAAAAAAAAGGGGGATAGAGGGGAAGCCGGGATGGCTCAGTGGATTAAGTGTTCACTTTGCAGCCCCAGCAACCGAAGATTGAATCCTGGCCCCAGCCTGTGCGGACCCATATGCTGAACTGGGGAGTGCCCCCAGTTCAGTTCTCACCAGGGTGAGACCCTGACCCAGTCCCTGCCCTGTGCAGCTCCGCGCCCACCTGTGGAATGAAACTATGTGGAAAAACCGATGATGTGCAACTATGGAGACTGTTCTGGGCCCTCCCCCTTCTCTCTCTTTCTGTATCTCTCTCTCTCTCTGTCAAAAACAATAAAAAATAAATCTTTAAAAACAACAACAACAACAAAAAAAGAGACATGACATGACCACATGTATGTACCCTCACGGGCTTGGTTTGTAAGCTTTACCTACTGGGCCTCCTGAAAAGGCAAACACAGACCAGAAGAAGAAATTGTAGACACTAGTTACGATCATACACTTCTCTGTAACTACATAATAAATTTATTAGGGTCCAGACCTTTTTTTTGTTGTTTTTTTGTACAACAGCAGTCCCCACATTGCTTCGTTCATTTCAAAACATTGATGCAGTGAGCTGTCCTCTTATATAATTAAACCATTCACTTATTGTTTTAATCATTAATCCATGAATTTATGTAATGTGTGTGGATTTTTCAATTTCTGTGTGTTTCCTTATTTCCACCCCATGTTCCCTTGGACTGAGTCTTAATCAGATGAATTTTGGGATTAGAGGGAAGAGCTCTCACTAGCATCTTTATTAAACATTCTAAATGGAGGACTTGGGCTCTCTCTATTCCACACATTTGAACTATTCTCATTCTGATGGTCCCTCCTGGGATGAGCCATATACTTCTCTTGGGTGCTGCTTTCCTTACAGTTTTGCATTTTAGTCATTGGTGTACTTTTTTGACTTTAACACAGTTTGTGCATTCCATGATAAAAGATACTATAAAGTGCAGACATATGAATGGAGAAATGCTTAAATGGATAGATGAACAAAGCAGCTGAAGAATGAGCATCCTAAGTATATTTCCCAGTGAATTATAAGCATCGTTCTCTGAATTCACATTTTCAAAAATGCTGGCCACTTCTCTGCATCACCATTCTTTCTTGGGGTATTAAAAGGTCTATATTGTGTACTGTATTATGCCAATATATTTTTCTTTTATTTTCAGAGTTGACAAGGAATAACTACTGAGCATTTGCCTCTGGAGAAGTTAACATATTTAAAAGGATTTAAGAAAATTAGCTCTCATGATCTAAAGATAAAATGTTTATTTAAACTAAGGAGGGACAGCTTCTTTGTGTCAACTTTCTCATACCTTCTCGAGCTAAACTGTGAATTTGTTTAGCATTGAATTTTTCCTTTTGCAGAAGAATATCACTTTCACACCCAGAACAGATTTTAGAGCAAAATTGAAGATTCTTTTCTGAAGGCGTGTATTTGTGTACATGTGTATGTCTGAGTGTGTGTTTTGTGTGTTGTGTGTGAGGTGTTTAAGAAAACTTTGACAAACACCTTTTCCACAGATATTAATGATTTTTGGTAGCATTTTCTGGACTTTACCAGAAAGTTCAAATCTTGTAAACACTGGAGCTCCAATCTTTTTATATCAGCCTTTGATAGTCACATAACCCAGAGATTGATGTCTGATATTATGTGCTTAAACTAACGCAAAATTTTATTTAACTGATAGGTCAGTCAGTAGCCATTTGAGTAGGAACTTAATGTCAGAGATGGAATATCCTAGTGGGATCAAGGCAGTCTTGATAGGTTAGTCGGGTAGATGATCCTGAAACAAATGATTTTAAACACCATGTAACTACAGATGTGCAAAGTGCTACAAAGGAGATACAAAGAATATTAATGAAATTTGAAAAAACAGAGGCTTGTCTTGCTTTGATGTTGCTGGGCACACATTCCTAATAGATCTATTTAAATGATTAAGTAAAAGTTGTTTATAATTGAACTATCACTTGTCCTTTTGTTAAGTTCATAAAGGAGTTGAGATGGGTAGAAATGTCTGTTGGCTTAATTCCTCTCTTTTCAACATGTGGCAGGGTCAAATTTTATTTATATATTATATAGGAAAAAATGATTGAAAATTATGAGCATAGTTCAGTATCACATACATTTCAAGAGGAATCAAACCATTAATTTTTCAAAACTAAATGTTAAAACCCTAATAAGAATAGCCCATGTACTACAGATTCTGCCTTCTATGTGGCTCATACCCATTTCTGCTTCCTGAATCACCGGGAATACTTGCCTAGACAGTGAACTCCTAATTAGCCTTTCTGCTTCTCACCCTGCTTTGCATGGTTGATAAGTAGGGCTTTATCCTATTCTCACTCGGCTGCCACAGCTTTTTACACTAGAAGTTTGAAATAGAGATTTAGGTATGACAGTTTGGTTAGAAGCTTGAAGCAGGGGGAGTTCCATTGCTGTTGTACTCTGCTTCCCCTAGATTGCTTATTTTTTGCAGTGTTTTTTCCAGTAATTAATGGACATTAATGGGATAATCACTGCCTTCCCCACTGTCACCCAGAAGTGCTGGGTCTGTCCATTGAGCCAAGGGGATCAGTTAAAACTCTTAACCTGATCATGTCCATTTCCTGTTTTAAACCCTTTGATGGCTTCCCAATGCTTTTAGCATAAATTTTTAAGTATCGAGGTGACTTCTTAGCTCCTATGATGGTGACACAGATTATTTTCTGATTAATCTGCTTTGTTGTCCAGCCACACTGGGCCTGTCTTTTTCCTTCAAACATGGTAAGCCTCTTCTTTTTGATTCTGCCCTGTCTATTTGGAAGTTGACCAAGCTCTCCTCATTAGGTCTTAGCTTAAATGCCACTTTCTCAGGTTATCCTTCTCAGATCTGTCCTCACCCGTTCTTTCCACCTACAGGCTAGAATAGATCGGCCCCATTGTCTCCTTTACCACAATGATCACAGTTATAACCAGGTCACTACAAGCTTAATTATAGAACTAGTATCTACCTTCTCTGTTACATTACAAGCTCTTGGAGGCCATGACAGGTTCCAATAAGTTTATGTGAGTAACCCCAGACCCAAAACTGTGTCCAGCACTTAAAAGGTATTTACTAAATATTTGTTGAATACATAAACTTAATACAATTTTGGAGGTACCTTGAAATTTTGATTTGATAAATCATAGAACAGAAACAGGTTTTCTCGATTTGAGTATGAAACCCAGTACCAGCAAATTAAATGTTTCTCTGCTGACTTTACTATTTGTAACTAGCCTAAGTCATTTGATTTCCACTCTAAATGTATTGAATTCAATATCAAAAGAAACTTTAATTTCAGAGGATGTGCACTGATCATCTCATCCTCCAAATGTATTTTTTAAAGAAGTCAATGGGAATGTAGGAGTCACAGGTATGGAAGAAATAAAAGACATCTTAAAGCATACTGAGCATTGAAGATAAAAGGCACCTTGTTCAAAAGAGGTTGATGCATATTGAAGTAGATGTTACTAATTTCATGTAATTTTGCTGTCATGAAGCCAAGAGCTCTGGGTTGTTTGTTCATTGAAGTAGATGGACCTGAATTTGTACTTGTGATTCTATTTGTCTTGGACCAATCATTTAAAATCCAGATGTGGTCCTCAGGAGACCAAGAGAAGAGAAAAATAAAATGCAATAAATAAACAAAGGGACTCTTGACATTGAGTGTGTCCTTTAAAATAATGTCCAAAATGGCTAAGTTATGGGTGTGCTGCCATCATAGATTAATCTTTGACAAGCATTCTTTGGGGTGTTAACAAAGAGTCTGAGGGAAAGGAAAAGGTACTGGTGCTCTGTGCTCAGGTAAGTTTGAAAGGTTGGTGTAAATAAGCCTTAGCAGGCCTCTTCATTTTATGACTTCTCAGAGAAAGTATAGAACATGCCACATTCCCCAGTCTTTTGGGCTGTGAAACAGCATTTCCAGGTCCCAAAAGTTGACATTTCTACTAACCTTCTGTTTAGGTACCATTTGGGTCAAACTGAATGAGCCATTAAAGCATCCTAGGTGTGCTTCCATGAGGCAGTGACTTGTATAATGAAGATGCCTCCTCTCGACAATTCTTTTGTAAACTCCTGGGCCTTATGGTGTAAAGGTGCAGGAGTTGTGTCTGGCAGGGTCTTACCAAGTTTTACATAGTACTACTCTACATTTGAAAGGATCTGCTGGTTCCCTACTCGATGGTAAATGCCTTGTGGAAAGGAAGTGTAACAAATGTACCTTTACTCACCCATGAATGATCTAACATAATGCTTCACCTACAGGGTACCTCCAATAAACACAGGGTGAAGCAAATGTAGAGTAGTGAAAGAAAGGGAACAGGACAAAACAGAGGCTGGAAGAACCAGGGTAGTCTACCTCAGGACGTCAGAAGTTGAGGTGTTTCATCTAAGTCTCAGGGAGGAGTGGGAATTTAATCTCAGGCAGATGGCTTGACTTGTGCAAATGGTTGAGGTCTTAGAACCCCCATGACCCATTCAAGCAAATTCAACCAATTTGGTGAGCTAGGAGGTAAATTGTCATGGAGAATGGGATCTCAGGCAGGAGAGATGAGAAGCTGAAAAAGCTTATGGAGATGTTTGAGAATATTTTGTGGGTTTTAAAATAAGGCTCAATGTGGTTGAGTTGGTGTGTTATGAAGCGCATTCAAGAGCTGTGGTGTAGGGAAAGCCGGGACGGCTCAGCGGGTTGAGCGCTCGCTTTGAGGCCATGAGGACTGAGGATCGAATCCCGGCTCCGGCCCAGGCAGGACCCACGTGCTGAACTGGGGAGTTCCCACAGTTCGGTTCTCTAACTGTCTCTGTCTCTGTCTCTCTCTCTATCTGTCAAAAAGTAAAATAGAAATAACTATGCACTGAAGA